>CM042417.1:19894725-20149725 GCA_023634145.1 Thymallus thymallus
AAGAGATGAAACTACATGAGAGGAGAGTAATTACACTGGAGTCGTATCAAAAATCTCCCAGTGAAGACACCATCTTTGGTTTTAATCACAGAGAAGATGAGGAGATCTGAACCATTGATCTGCCAATCACAGCCCACTTGCATCACCTGCAGGCAGACTGCAGCTAGCCTATCAGCAGCCCAGCAGGATATTAGATACGGCACTCCGGGGGTTGAAGAGAGACAGAGAATACTCTGATGCTAACATTACTACTGATAGTTCACATCTAAAACTAACTGCATAGCCAATACTGTGTGGGCTGGGTGCACATTTAGTTCTAACTGAAAAAGACAGGTTTGACCATTGTAGAAATTGTAGCTTTACCTTGTTTCATTGTAAGGCTAAACCAGCACAAATCCTTTTCCACTAAGCAGTAAAACAACAAGGTCTTTAGGACCAGACCTTGCAACCCATAAACGGATGTAAGAATCATGAGATTCCCAATCGCCTGTGTGTGAACATGGAGGCCCTGCCGCAGCACAGACTGAATCATCTGAAAGTGCCATTTCACATGGACAGGTCCAGTATGGCAGCCAGTTTCCTAATTCACTGTGCAGAACTAATGCAACTGAAATCACTTGAGGACACACAATGGGGGTTAGAGCACAAAGCACAAGTGCAGTACATGGCGATGACTGGATCTTGCAAGTTGCCTGACGAGGTTCCTGACTCACAATGTTGAATTGGTGAAACTGGAGGCACAACAGGAGCCACAATGGAGAGGCAGAAGCGTGACTCTCTGGGTCTCACTCCGTCACACACAGACACCAGGGAGGCCTGCAGACTGACAGAGAAACTATACCAACCCCGCCACACAATAATAATAACCCACAACAATGAGTCATCTCTGCAGGATGACACAAAGCAAAAAACACACACAGCACAGACACAAAGCAAAACACACACTGACGCACGCACGCACACAAAATGGCTCGGCACCTGCCAGAGCTGGTGGATATCTGTTTGGCTCATGGTCAGTCAGGTTGGAGCGCTGGCAGCAGTAGCAGTGGGTTATCACCTGCTCCAGACACACACCTGAGCCTCTACAAAGAGACCTGCTCTGATAGAACACATGGGGCCAACAGAGTAGCAGACAGTTAGAATGGCGAACAGAGAACACTCACTCTCCCAAAAAAGTATGAGTCTGATTCACACACACACACACACACACAGGAAAATTGCCTCTAGGCAAGTGCGTTCAGCTGTAATTAGTTTGGAGGAAGCTTCTGCACGAACTACATTGGTAAAAACGAACCAGGTCTTTGAATTAGGCTGTTTTATGAGAGCTGGGTTGTTAAATGTATCTTAATCAAGCACTAACAAATCCACCGTCTTCTTCGGTCCACAGGGAATATACAGGCAACATAAACAAACTCCTACATCAACACCTTTACAGACTACTACAGACCAGCCTGTGTGTGTATCTCAAAGTATGTGTGAACACAACTCATCACCCAGGAGTTACGAGCAGCCAATGGCTACCATGTCAGATGGGAGGGACACGAGGAGAGAGCTGTAAAGGAGAAGAGAGTCGGAGAGAGGAAAACTGCGAGAGAGAGAGAGAGATGAGGAAAGAGAGAGGGAGATCGAGAAAGAGATTAGAAAAGAGGGAGAGACTCATGTGGACTGGGCTGCAGGTAAAGTGTTCAGCTCTACTCTGTGTGTGTGTGTGTGTGTGTGTGTGTGTGTGTGTGTGTGTGTGTGTGTGTGTGTGTGTGTGTGTTCGATGGGGTTGAGGTCAGGGCTCTGTGCAGGCCAGTCACCAATCTCGACAAAAACCATGTGTGTATGGACCTTGCTTTGATCACAGAGGCATTGTCATACTGAAACAGGAAAGGGTCTTCCCCAAACTGGTTGCCACAAGTTGGAAGCGCAGAACTGTCTAGAATGTCATTGTATGCTGTAGTGCTAGATTTTATACACCTGTCAGCATGGGTGTGGCTGAAATAGCCAAATCCACTAATTTGAAGGGGTGTCCACATACTTTTGTATACATAGTGTATTTACTGTCCAGGAGGACTTAGGATCAATCAAATCTCTACCACATATGCTAGAGGTATATTACATGTGTATTACATGTTGTAATCATGAGTGCCTTCTGCATTTGTAGGGGTAAACACTGATATGATCATTTATCAAAAATATAATGCCGCAGAAAAGTTGCAGTGAAAAATAACTAGTCAGTCAGTCAGTCAGTCACACGAGGCTCAGAAACCTTTGTTTTCGTCACGTGACTGTTAAAAATACACCTGCACTGAGGACACGCCTCTCTCTCTCCTTCTCTCTTTCTATTTGTCCCCCTCTCTGTCCATCGGCCTCACTTTCTCTTTGTTATTCTCTCTCCCGCCTCTTTTCTCTGTCGGAAACCTGTGTGGTAGCACAGGCCTCAGACATCAAACACAGTACCCATCAGCCCCTCCGCACCGCCCATTAACCAGACACGATTGAAGTGTGTGTGTGTGTGTGAGAGAGAGAGAGAGAGAGAGAGAGAGAGAGAGAGAGAGAGAGAGAGAGAGAGAGAGAGAGAGAGAGAGAGAGAGAGAGAGAGAGAGAGAGAGAGAGAGAGAGAGAGAGAGAGAGAGAGAGAGAGAGAGAGAGAGAGAGAGAGAGAGAGAGAGAGAGAGAGAAAAAGAGAGAGAAAAAGAGAGAGAGAGAGGTAAACACCAATGATGGAGACAGGACAGGACAGGACGGGGGAGGACAGACAGGTGAGAGGTCAGTGTGTGATCACAGACCGGCCTCAGGATTTACTATATTCTGCTGACTGTTGTCCTCTATTCTCTTGCCATGAGTTGATACTCATCTTGGCTCATTGATCCCAATGAAAAGTTTAAAGGGACCTTTCACTTTCAAAAATCTAAGTTTGTCAAAGGTTTTCAGACCTCTGAAGTAGTCTCATGTCAATCCATCATATGGTTTTCTTTCAAACCTTTTAGCCAGGTACATTTTCTATGGCATCGAATCCTTCAGGTCTTACCTGCTCCAGGGTTAGGGTTAAAAAAGGTGCTCGTACATAAATAAACACACCAGATCATACCAAAGACGGCATTAAGTGACAAGTAAAAAATAAAATTAAGCCAATTTCGTCATATCCAATTGGTAGTTACAGTCTTGTCCCATCGCTGCAACTCCTGTACGGACTCGGAAGAGGCAAAGGTCGAGAGCCATGCATCCTCCGAAACACGACCCCGCAAAGCCGCACTGCTTCTTGACACGATGCACGCTTAACCCGGAAGCCAGCCGCACCAATGTGTCGGAGGAAACACTGTACACCTGGCCACCGTGTCAGCTTGCAGACGCCCGGCCCGCCACAGGAGTCTCTTCAGCACGATGGGACAAGGACAACCCGGCCGGCCAAACCCTCCACTAACCCGGACGACGCTGGGCCAATTGTGCGTCGCCTCATGGGTCTCCGGGTCACGGCTGGCTGTGACACAGCCCGGTATCAAACCAGGATCTGTAGTGATGCAGTGCTTTAGATCACTGCGCCACCTGGGAGGCCCCCGCCACTTCTTAAAGCCTATTCCACACCATAGCCTTTTCACAAGATAACATTTCTTTCATTTTGATTTCAGCACAAATGGAAATGTGTCAACAACTCGCCCATGGATTGACGTCTCAGCATTGTCTCAATTAAGAGTTTGGCGTTTTGACTAGCCATGTGTGACATGCACACAGTTACAATCCAGCAATGTCCACCATCATAGTACGGATGAAGCCTGAGATGGAAAGTGAAGCTAACTGACGCTGGCTAGCTTTAGAGAACCCAGAGTACTGTAGATCTGGCTTGGTGTATAAACAGTGAGTGTGATATATGTGTCTACATGGAGAAATGGACACCAAACAATAAATGGGTGATAAGGGGGATTTCTACTCCCTTTCTATCAGTGGATAAATAAATATATCCTTATTAATAAATCATGTCATTAAAGGTCATGTTATTAACTTATGTTATGAGTGACAGGAGATGTGTTTGAGTGTGTGTCGGCGAGCCACCATGGGGTGTTTGTTTATTCCCTAAACCAATCAGAAAGTCCCAGTGCTACTTCGTGACCTTTAAGATGGTTACTGGGGATAACGCTGGGGCAGCAGAGAAGGAGATGATTACATTTGGCCCGAGCTCTCAACCTGCTAGACTGTCTGGGTGCGTCAGACTACGTCCCAAGTGGCACCCTATTCCCTAATATGGCGCACTACTTGTCAAAAGTAGTGTACTAAAAAGGAAATAGGGTGCCACTTGGGACGTAGTCTGACTGTCAACTTCCATTAGTCCTCATCGAAGGCTCATCTAAGGTGCCAAGGATGTTATTTTCCATTAGGTGTGTGTGCATGCTTATGGTATTTCATATAGTGCATAATCTCTTCCACGCACAGGAATGTGCATGAATGCTTTAGGATGAGAATACTCAGAATATTGGCATGTCTGCACGTCATGGGTGTTTGTGCACGTACACACACACTCCATTCAGTGCAGTCTACTGCATGGAGTAACACAGAGTAGGTCCATCTAGTCAGATTAAGAGTGGGGAACGCAGTGGGAATGTAAATGTGGAAAGAATGGTGACTTCATCTCACAGATGGATGTGGGGAAAGCAGCACGCGGCACCTTCAGAGAACAATAAAAAGAGGATTTCATATTCCCTCCCTCCCTCCCTCCCTCCCTCCCTCCCTCCCTCCCTCCCTCCCTCCCTCCCTCCCTCCCTCCCTCCCTCCCTCTCTCCCTCTCTCCCTCCCTCCCTCCCTCCCCATAGGAACAGCATACTGTGTACACTAGAGATAATGATAATTTACTCTCTTTTTCTCCCCATTCTTGATCTTCTCGCTGCAACTCCCCAACGAGCTTGCGAGGCGAAGGCCGAGTCATGCGTCCTCCAACAAAATTATCCACCAAACCGCGCTTCTTAACACCTGCCTGCTTAACCTGGAAGCCAGCCGCACCAATGTGTAGGAGGAAACACCGTTCAACTGACGACCGTGGTCACCCGGCAGGCGCTAGGGCGCAATGAGCTAAGTAAAGCCTTAGACCGCTGCGCCACTCGGGTGGCCCCAATGCGTTTTTATAACCCAAACCATAGGCCTAATAGGATTTTATTTGATCACAAGATCTACAGTGTAAATACTGCAATGTGGGTCGCACATAATAATTCATTATTTCATATGCCTCTTCTTAATTCTGTGAGGCTGTGGTAGAGGCTGACGTGCAGTCCAGTAGACAGACAGCCACATGGACAGGCAGCTTCACATGTACACGCTGTCCATCAACACCGACAGCATGTACACAACCGTACCGCAGTAATGGAGAGGAGAAATAGTGGCAGTCATACACAAGCCAACCGCCACACCCTGAGTGAGAGTCTCAAACCCTACTATTCCATCAGTAGTGGATTTTTACGGTAGTAGTTTTGTTAGTCGACTGTGGTATTTCAGTGTTGATACTTGATAAAAACAATAGGGAAAGACGCACGCTCTGTCCTTGTTGAAATGAGGTTGAGATCATGGTGTGGGGATAGATTCTGAATGATAGCGACATCTACTGGCGAGAAACATACCCATCCTAAATGTTCATACCAGTGCTAGGATAATAGCAGCCTGTACGTTATGGCTCTGATCTTTTAAATTGCACGGCAACATCGTTTGAGTTACACATTAACCATTGAGTTGGCTGTAATCGAGTCGATATCACATCTCCCAAATCAGATGATGTGATTCTCGTGAGTGTTTAGACCATACAAACGGTTTAAGACCACGTCTGCGTCCTAAATGGCATCCTATTCCCTATATATATAGTGCACTATATAGGGTAGGGTTTCCCAAAACTCGCTCCTCAGGACCCCAAGGGGTGCAAAGTTTTTGTTTTTGTCCTAGAACTACACAGCCCCTTTCAAATGATCAAATAATCATAGAGCTTTGATAATATTAATATTAACCAAAACGTGCACTCCTTGGGGTACCGAGGACCGAGTTTGGGAAACACTGATATGGGAAATAGGGTGCCATTTGGGACATAGACCATCTAATGCAGTAATGAAAAGTGATGTCTTTATATACATCCCATCATGATGATTGTTCATATTCTGATAGCGTTTAATATAATTTACATCAGTGAGGCTCAGAAGTAATGGGTGTATTACAGAGCTGGAGGCATCAAAGACTCTACTCATCTCAATAACATTAACAGGCTATAGTGAGAGAGAGGGTGGGTGAGGGAAAGAGAGAGACCGAGAGAGTGAGAGAGCAAGGCTCCAACCTGATCAATAAAAACCCTACCCTCTCTCGTCTCGTACACCCAGAGTTTGAGCTGGGCGTCTAATTCGATACCATGCAGCAAAATCAATCTCACACACACACACAGCGAGAGAAAAAGAAGACGAGTGAGGTAGAAAGAGAGAGTGAAAGTACGTCACGTTTCCCCCTCGACTTGTCATGTTCAGTAATCCCTTCACTCACACACACACACACACACACACTGTGACACACACACACACACCGCAGTGTGATATCACTGTCTTAGGCGGTGTGAGGAGCACATTAGTTCTCCATGTCAGGGACTCAGGTGGCAGAGACATGATTGACTACGTCTTCACCCCCCCCCCCCCGCAGGCGTTACCATATAAACATCAAGGAACCTTAAGCAGACTGACAAACTCACACAAGCATATATACGTACTGTCATACTGTATAAAGTCTACACACACTTACAATCATGAAGATGGAGCCAACAGACATGGCAGCTCTGCTTCTAGCTCCTAAGCAACTTTGAAGTATTTCTTTTTTGTTGTGTGATATTTATTACATTATTAGCCTAGAACGTTTTTTTTTGTGTTACTACGTACAGACAGACATTTTTTACTTGCTAATGTTCAGTCCTTGGATAATAAAGTAAACAAGCTCAGTGCGAGGATCTCCTTTCAGAGAGACATCAGGGACTGTAACATGTTTCACAGAATCATGGCTCTCTCCGGATATACTGTCCCCGTCCATACAGCCAGTACGTTCTCAGTACGCCGCAGCGACAGGAATAAACTCTCCGGGAAGAAGAAAGGCGGTAGTGTATGTTTCATGATTAACTACTCATGGTGTGATTGTGATAACGTACAGGAACTCAAGTCATTTTGTTCACCTGGCCTAGAATACCTCACAATAAAATGTTGACTGTATAACCTCCCAAGAGAATTCTCTTCGGTTATAGTACCAGCTGTGTATATTCCCCCTCAAGCCGATACAACGACAGCCCTAAAGGATCTACACTGGACTTTGTGCAAACTGGAAACCACATATACTGAGGCCACATTTATTATAGCTGGAGATTTTAACAAAGCAAATTAGAGGAAAACGCTACCGAAGGTATATCAACACATTGCCTATAGTACTCGCGCTACAAAAACTCTTGACCATTGTTACTCCCACTTCCGGGATTGCTACCAGGCACACCCCCACTCTCTCTTTGGCAAATCAGATCACAACTCCATTTTGCTCCTACCTTCCTATAGGCAGAAACTCAAACAGGAAGTACCCGTGCTAAGGTCTATTCAATGCTGGTCTGACCAATCATAATCCATGCTTCAAGATTGTTTTGATAACACGGACTGGGATATGTTCCAGTTTGCCTATGAGAATAGCATTGATGTATACACGGACACAGTGACTGAGTTCATCAGGAAGTGTATAGGGGATGTTGTTCTCCCTCTGACTATTAAAACCTACCCAAATAGATGGCAGCATTCGTGCAAAACTGAATGCGCGAACAACTACATTTAACCACAGCAAGGTGACTGGGAATAACGCAATAAAACAGGCAAAAAGTCAGTACAAAGACAAAGTAGAGTCGCAATTCAACGGCTCAGACACGAGACATACAGTTGAAGTCAGAAGTTTACATACACTATAGTTTTGGCAAGTCGGTTAGGACATCTACTTTGTGCATGACACAAGTATTTCTTCCAACAATTGCTAACAGGCAGATTATTTCACTTATAACTCACTATAGCACAATTCCAGTGGGTCATAAGTTTACATACACTAAAGGCTATGCCTTTAAACAGCTTGGAAAATTCCAGAAAATGATGTCATGGATTTAGAAGCTTCTGATAGGCTAATTGAAATCATTTGAGTCAATTGAAGGTGTACCTGTGGATGTATTTCAAGGCCTACCTTCAAACTTGGTGCCTCTTTGCTTGACATCATGGGAAAATCAAAAGAAATCAGCCAAAAATTGTAGACCTCCACAAGTCTGGTTCATCCTTTCCAAAGCGTTCTTTCTCCTAGAGATGAACGTACTTTGGTGCGAAAAGTGCAAATCAATCCCAGAACAACAGCAAAGGACCTTGTGAAGATACTGGAGGAAACAGGTACAAAAGTATCTATATCCACAGTAAAACGAGTCCTATATCGACATAACCTGAAAGGCCGCTCAGCAAGGAAGAAGCCACTGCTCCAAAAACGCCATAAAAAGCCAGACTATGGTTTGCAACTGCACATGGGGACAAAGGTCGTACTTTTTGGAGAAATGTCCTCTGGTCTGATGAAACAAAAATAGAACTGTTTGGCCATAATTATGTTTGACTGTTTGACCACCGTTATGTTTGGAGGAAAAAGGGGGAGCCTTGCAAGCCGAAGAACACCATCCCAACCGTGAAGCACGGGGGTGGCAGCATAATATTCTGGGGATGCTTTGCTGCAGGAGGGGCTGGTGCACTTTACAAAATAGATGGCATCATGAGGAAGGAATATTATGTGGATATATCTCAAGACATCAGTCAGGAAGTTAAAGCTTGGTCGCAAATGGGTCTTCCAAATGGACAACGACCCCAAGCATACTTCCAAAGTTGTGGCAAAATGGCTTAAGGACAACAAAGTCGAGGTATTGGAGTGGCCATCACAAAGCCCTGACCTTAATCCTATAGAAAATGTGTGGGCAGAACTGAAAAAGCGTGTGCGAGCAAGGAGGCCTACAAACCGGACTCAGTTACACCAGTTCTGTCAGGAGGAATGGGCCAAAATTCTTATTGTGGGAAGCTTGTGGAAGGCTACCCGAAACGTATAACCCAAGTTAAAACAATTTAAAGGCAATGCTACCAAATACTAATTGAGTGTATGTAAACTTCTGACCCACTGGGAATGTGATGAAAGAAATAAAAGCTGAAATAAATAATTCTCTCTACTATTATTCTGACATTTCACATTCTTTAAATAAAGTGGTGATCCTAACTGACCTAAGACAGGGAAGTTTTACTAGGATTAAATGTCAGGAATTGCGAAAAATCAGAGGTGTTCAGAGGTTCAGTCTTTTCTGAGGTGTATGTAAACTTCCGACTTCAACTGTATATACTGCATTTTAGTAAATGCCACTCCTACATTGCTCGTCCTAAGATTCTCTTATTTTTTGATTTGTGTGTATTGTTGTGAATTGTTAGATATTACTGCACTGTTGAAGTTAGGAACACAAGCATTTCGCTACACCCGCAATAACATCTGCTATATATGTGTATGTGACCAATAACATTTAATTTGACAAACACATAGCTTTAGATAGAACCCAGTTCATACACCCATGAAAAGCAGTGTTCATCAAGCCCATAGTGTAGCTCAATTCATCCTCCTCCCATGTAACACAACTCAATACTGTTAGTCTAGTCTTATGCAGTTGTCAATGCTCAGACAGCACACACATATACAAAAAAACACACACAACGTCTCTCCTCTGTATGTACAGTATACAGCGTGGACACACAGTGACAACAACACTGCAGCATCCAAAAAAACTCACTCACTCACTCACTCACGTGTCCTCATCCTGCTCTCCCTCCCTCACTCACCATCCATTCATTCATCCAGTGAGATAGATAGACCGATAGATTCACACAGCGGTAGACTGACCTGGACTTCTGGCAGGCGGTGCAGAGCCAGGCTTTCTCCTGCTTGCTGTAGGAGCGGCAGGTCTTGCAGACGTTGTACTGGCAGTCCAGACACGGGCGCTTGGGGTTGACCAGGAAGGTGAAGGGAGAGCAGCAACGGATGCAGCAGCGCTCGTTGAAGCGGTGCTGCTTGGAGAGGATGGAGCATCTGCTGCCTTCCTCCGCCAGCTCCTGCTTCATCTCACTGCCCGACCGAGAGAGAGAGAGAGGGAGGATGGAAGGGGAGGGGGAGAGAGGAAGGGGAGGGGGAGAGAGAGGGAGGGAGTTAGCGAACAGAGAGGTGGAATGTGAGGCGGCGGAGAGAGGACGGTGATGCGGAATAATTGGAGTAACACTAACAAATGAAAAATTAAAAGGGGGATAATAAAGGAGTTAATAATAAAGGTCTCTCTCTCATTAATGTGGAGCCTGACCTGTCTGTCTGTCTGTCTGTCTGTCTGTCTGTCTGTCTGTCTGTCTGTCTGTCTGTCTGTGTCTGTCTGTGTCTGTCTGTGTCTGTCTGTGTCTGTCTGTCTGTGTCTGTCTGTGTCTGTCTGTGTCTGTCTGTGTCTGTCTGTCTGTCTGTCTGTCTGTGCGCGGGTGTGTGTGTGTGTGCGCGGGTGTGCGTGCGTGTGTGTCTGAGTTGTAACTCTTAATCGAACAGGACTTGTGTACAAAAGTCAACAAGCTTAGTAGCTACTCTCCGCCCTGTACCATAGTGTTCCTTACAACAACTATTGTCAGACTTGTTGCACTGCAGCTAGTCAAAGTTTCTAACTACCTTTAGCCTCTAAACTTGCATGTGATGCAATGTAAGCATTATGCCAGCATTATTGATGTGCTCTGATGTAGTAACAAAACATATAATAATGATGTTGCGTGCTGTGATTGAACACACTCTCTACCCACTGAAACCAGGGTCTTATTCACAAGAAACCAAACGGAAGACAAAGGACTTTAGCATAAACACACACATGTACACGTGTACGCACGCACGCACACACACACACACACTTATTTTACTATCCTTTATTATCTTTGTGGGGACCAAACAATTGATTCCCATTCAAAATCCTATTTTCCCTAAACCTAATCCTAACCTTAACCCTAACTCCTAACTCACATCTAATTCTAACCCTAATCCTAACCTTAACCCTAACTCCTAACTCACATCTAATTCTAACCCTAAACCTAATCCTAACCTTAACCCTAACTCCTAACTCACATCTAATTCTAACCCTAACCCTAACCTTAACCCTAACTCCTAACTCACATCTAATTCTAACCCTAAACCTAATCCTAACCTTAACCCTAACTCCTAACTCACATCTAATTCTAACCATAAAACTAATCCTAACCTTAACCCTAACTCACACCTAATTCTAACCCTAAGCCTAAAATAGCCTTTTTCCTTGTGGGGACCGACGAAATGTTCCTTGTTTTACTATCCTTGTGAGGACTTCTGGTCCAAAAACACACACACGCCACTTTGGTAAAGGCCGGGATCATTTGGGCTGTCAATCACAGTTTAGCCAATGGAAACATTCAGCTGTCCAGAGCTCAGCTATTTGCTTGATTCCTGTCACAATCATTGACTACTTGAACCAAACCATTATAGGATTTCACTTCTCTTACTGTATCAGGCTGTTCATTGCTGAACAGTGTGGCTGGTCCCAAATGGCACCCTATCATAGTGCACTTCCTTTGAACAAAGAAATATGGTCAAAAGTAGTGCACTATATAGGGAATAGGGTGCCATAAATACGCTATACACAGATATTATTCCAGGTATAATGACTTATTTACATTGACCTTTCTATATGCAATATATGTCACATTGATTACTGTAGCTTTCTGTGAGTCCATGCTGGTTGAACTAGCCAGTCCTATGGGGCTTGTAGAAAGGTGAGAGAGAGAGTGTGTGAGTTTAACTCATGGTGGGAGTGTAAATTATTTACACTCCTCTCCTCCAGGATTTACGGTGCTGAGAGTAACTCTTATACAACATCTATTGATCCTACATCGACGCACACACACAAACAAACCCCTCCCCCATCATCTTATATCCCTCCAGTTCATTTTGTCTATCCAGAGATTTATAATTGAATTAATTTGATTATTTCTCCCCAATGAAAAGCTACATACTGCGACATGATCTTCTAAACATGGTTAGTGTAGAGCACATATTAGTACTGCTGGGATGTTGTCTGTGTGTGTGTCTGTGCGTGTCTGTGTGTGTGTGTGTGCGTGTCTGTGTGTGTGTGTGCGTGAGAGAGTCTAATCTACTATATCCCAACGTTATTAATACTCTTCCTCCAGCTCATCCTCTGCTGAATCACTGATTGGGTTCCATACGCATCATTAGCCATGGTATATTAATACGATGAACAACCGTTCATATGCACAGTTCATAAGCCGCACACTGACGCGCACACACACACACACACAGTCAAAAGACACTTAGCTACCGTATCTAACAATACATAGGAGGTCATGTGCAAACGGAAGGAGATTGGACAACAAATAAAGGATGAGCTGTATCTATTGGCAATGAATATGAAAAGCGATCAAAACATTTATGTGTAGAACATGAAATAAAACAAGTGCATATCATTCTAAACAGGCTTTCACATTGAGGAGTAAGAAGGTTATTCTTACGTATCCCCTGCGTGTCTCTGAAACCCAGATAATGGTTTTGATTGGCCAGAACCATTTTTTTTCATCGCTAAATGACTAGACTAACGATGAGGGGCCAGCTGGATGGTAGCTCTGGATGGTAGCCCTCGATGGTAGCTCTCGATGGCAGCTCTGGATGGTAGCTCTGGATGGTAGCTCTGGATGGTAGCTCGGGACGATAGCTTGGTATCAATGCTGGCAGGCCATTAAGCTAAATGAGCATGGTAAAGTAGACATATAACCAAGAACAGAGAGCCCTGTCGACACACCTGGTGTCCCATCAGATGAACTCCCTTCCCTGTAAACTAGCGGTAATACAAGCACACCATGGCCTCCCCTCCTCCCCCCTCCTCCCTCACCATTCAATACCGGATAGGACACTAACGAACACGAGAGTAGAGAATTATATTCATACCACTGGTGCATCTGGACAGGACACACATGGAAGCGCGTACACACACAATCAATCATGTTATTTGTGTGTGTGTGTGTGTGTGTGTGTGTGTGAAGTTGAGGTCAGTCTGTACCTTCGTCCTCTAAATCAGGGAGTGTCTTGAATTATCCAGTAGGCTGCTGACGGCTAGCCCTGCTGAGCCTGTGTATAATTCAGGAGAGCCTCTGGGCCAGCATTTATACTCTATGTAACCCATCCCAGAGCTAACAGTGAGCATCTGGGAACCATCCATCCAGGTGGGTTAAGAGCAGTGAGATAATTCATCATGGAGCTCAGCCTGGGGATTTAGAACCTCTCTCTCCCAAAGGCTTTATTCTACAGAGGTATGGACTCGGCACCATAAATAGACCAGACCAGAGACAGAGATACACACACACGTGCACACATAGAGGATCCTATGAATTCTAAATGTATTTCTATGTTCACACATGGCTGCCCCACACACGCATTCACACACACACTGATGGACCCAACGAGCTTGGCCCCCCTCCTACACCTGCGTCTTTCCTCAACATCAGAGATGTCTGGCTGGTGGGCTCTCCACTGCAGAGAGATGAAAGGCCTGGGCTGCGTCTCCAATGGCGCCCTTTTGCCTTTATAGTGCACTACTTTTCATCCGGGCCCATAGGGTTCTGGTTAAAAGTAGTGCACTATGAAGGGAAAAGGGTGTCATTTGGGACGTAAACCCTGATCACAGCCTTCCTGTGATGTGGAAGATGCTGCTCTCCCTACACTAACCCCAGGTTAACGCTATTCTGGCCTTCATTCAGACCAGCAAAGAGTGTGTGTGTGTGCATATAACTTTGTGTGTGTGCGTATATGTGTATATAAGACCTTATGAATAAATCATAGTGGGGGTAAAGGAGCCTTAACACGCCCCTGAGTGATGCTTAAATGTGGCAGACTTTTTTTTCATTAGCTTGTCTTTACTATTTAGTCAATAATTAATTCTCCCTCTCATTCTCTATGTATGGAACTGTTTACTGCTGCCCTTCAAAGACTGACTGAGAATTGGGATGCATCACAAATGACACTCTATTCCCTATATAGTGCACTACTTTTGACCAGGGCCCACAGCGCTATTTAGGGAATAGGGTCCCATTTGGGACAGGGCCTGGGGACTTCATGCAGCAGCAGTGTTAGGGCCAGATTTACTAAGCATTTACCAGGTGCAAAGTATAACTTCACCTAATATGCTGAGTACTTATGGCAGGGTAGTATAACTTCACCTTATATGCTAAGTACTTATGGCAGGGTAGAATACCTGCACCTTATATGCTGAGTACTTATGGCAGGGTAGTATACCTGCACCTTATATGCTGAGTACTTATGGCAGGGTAGTATACCTGCACCTTATATGCTGAGTACTTATGGCAGGGTAGTATACCTGCACCTTATATGCTGAGTACTTATAGCAGGGTAGTATACCTGCACCTTATATGCTGAGTACTTATGGGAGGGTAGTATTTCTGCACCTTATATGCTGAGTACTTATGGCAGGGTAGAGTACCTGCACCTTATATGCTGAGTACTTATGGCAGGGTAGAGTACGGCAGTAGAAATTAGCACCAAATTGGTAGGAAACAACCCTGGTCTATATACAGTGGGGAGAACAAGTATTTGATACACTGCCGATTTTGCAGGTTTTCCTACTTACAAAGCATGTAGAGGTCTGTAATTTTTATCATAGGTACACTTCAACTGTGAGAGACGGAATCTAAAACAAAAATCCAGAAAATCACATTGTATGATTTTTAAATAATTAATTTGCTTTTTATTGCATGAAACAAGTATTTGATCACCTACCAACCAGTAAGAATTCTGGCTCTCACAGACCTGTTAGTTTTTCTTTAAGAAGCCCTCCTGTTCTCCACTCATTACCTGTATTAACTGCACCTGTTTGAACTCGTTACCTGTATAAAAGACACCTGTCCACACACTCAATCAAACAGACTCCAACCTCTCCACAATGGCCAAGACCAGAGAGCTGTGTAAGGACATCAGGGATACAATTGTAGACCTGCACAAGGCTGGGATGGGCTACAGGACAATAGGCAAGCAACTTTGTGAGAAGGCAACAACTGTTGGCGCAATTATTAGAAAATGGAAGAAGTTCAAGATGATGGTCAATCTCCCTCGGTCTGGGGCACCATGCAAGATCTCACCTCGTGGGGCATCAATGATCATGAGGAAGGTGAGGGATCAGCCCAGAACTACACGGCAGGACCTGGTCAATGACTTGAAGAGAGCTGGGACCAGAGTCTCAAAGAAAACCATTAGTAACACACTACGCCGTCATGGATTAAAATCCTGCAGCGCACGCAAGGTCCCCCTGCTCAGGCCAGCGCATGTCCAGGCCCGTCTGAAGTTTGCCAATGACCATCTGGATGATCCAGAGGAGGAATGGGAGAAGGTCATGTGGTCTGATGAGACAAAAATAGAGCTTTTTGGACTAAACTCCACTTGCCGTGTTTGGAGGAAGAAGAAGGATGAGTACAACCCCAAGAACACCATCCCAACCGTGAAGCATGGAGGTGGAAACATCATTCTTTGGGGATGCTTTTCTGCAAAGGGGACAGGACGACTGCACCGTATTGAGGGGAGGATGGATGGGGCCATGTATCGCGAGATCTTGGCCAACAACCTCCTTCCCTCAGTAAGAGCATTGAAGATGGGTCATGGCTGGGTCTTCCAGCATGACAACGACCCGAAACACACAGCCAGGGCAACTAAGGAGTGGCTCCGTAAGAAGCATCTCAAGGTCCTGGAGTGGCCTAGCCAGTCTCCAGACCTGAACCCAATAGAACATCTTTGGAGGGAGCTGAAAGTCTGTATTGCCCAGCGACAGCCCCGAAACCTGAAGGATCTGGAGAAGGTCTGTATGGAGGAGTGGGCCAAAATCCCTGCTGCAGTTTGTGCAAACCTGGTCAAGAACTACAGGAAACGTATGATCTCTGTAATTGCAAACAAAGGTTTCTGTACCAAATATTAAGTTCTGCTTTTCTGATGTATCAAATACTTAAGTCATGCAATAAAATGCAAATTAATTACTTAAAAATCATACAATGTGATTTTCTGGATTTTCGTTTTAGATTCCGTCACTCACAGTTGAAGAGTACCTATGATAAAAATTACAGACTTCTACATGCTTTGTAAGTGGGAAAACCTGCAAAATCGGCAGTGTATCAAATACTTGTTCTCCCGACTGTACCTTTGGTATGGAGATAGAGAGAGTAGAGAGAACCCATGGACTACGTCTTCTAGCTTTTCCATTCTTCTTCTGAGCAGAAAAAGAACTTCAAGAAGACACAGGAGCAGAAACAACAGACAAAACTGACTTCAAGGAGACGTGAGGAAGAAATGTGTGCGTGTGTGTGTGTGTGTGTGTGTGTGCACGTGCGACTGACAGTACGTAATGTGCTGCTGCCTTTTTGGAGAACAGTGCCAGAGGAGCAGACCTGGGACTTAGCATTCGCTTGTGTGGGTGTGTGGATGACTGCTTCTGCAGCGAGAGAGAGAGAGCGAGCAAGAGCGAGAGAGAGAGAGAGAGAGAGAGAGAGAGAGAGAGAGAGAGAGAGAGCGAGAGAGAGAGAGAGAGAGAGAGAGAGAGAACGAACAAACATTGCACATTGCACAAACATTCCAGACAATTACCACTTGGGTTGGCCTTCTCTCTGCCAATGCAACAAGCAGCTGCAAATAGGCTGTCATTAAATTCAGTTTTAAATACACTAACTTAAAGAGATTCTCCAGTACTTTTGAAAATTGCGTACTATGTCACATATGTGCAGATATTTGCACCACCTCATTGATCTCTTTCTCTCATTCTGCTGTGTACAATGAGCCTGCTCTGCAACCTCAATGGATAACGCTGGGCAGGCCTTTTGCTAGCTATCGCTCAAATGTGAGGGGCTGAAGCTCATTGGCTGAACTCAAATTGCTAGGAGGGAAATGCCCACCTGGTGGGAAATGTATTGTAGGGAAAATGACTTGCCCAGCTTCAAGAAAAAAGTTGCTTTCAAACTAGGGATTTTGTGGCTAATTGAGGTAAAACAGTAATTCTGGTCATAGATTATGCATGTATGAACTACATATTGACAGATCCAGTCCAAAGCGGGAGGTTGAAAAAATACTTTCTTAGTCTCCAAAGTACCAGAGCATGTCTTTAATCAGTATTCTACTGTATGGAAAATACAGTAGTCATCACCTCCATAATCAATCAATACTGTTTTAATCTATCACACTTCCTGCTACTAGCCGCTCTTTGAAACTGGTCCAGGGCAAGATATTTGGATAGGCTGAGAATGGATCAGAATATGAGTGGGGTAGGAATAACTGATCCCAAATCAGTTGCCATGAGCAGAAAGAAATGGGGTCTCAGAGACGCAGCAGTTTAACATGTCGTTTTTAAAGGGCCTTTTTACACAAATAAAATATGTTAAGTATGACCTGCCTTTCTTTGACATCCTTTTTAAAACTTTTGCTTTGTGCACAGACCTTTCAGGCGGCGACAAACGCGGCCACATCCGGAACCATGGTAGGCCACCAAAAGCGTTGACGCACAAAGGCCAGGGTATGGCAGGAACCAGGATGGCAGGCAAGCCTGGAGGAATGGGCCCACTCCAGGAACGCAGAGCAGACCTCGTCAGGCACAAACATCCAGTTATCAGGGCCCCCTGGACCTGTTTCCCTATACCCCAGCTGAGTGCCGTCACCAGGCACGAGGTGGGAAGGATGGTCTCGGGCTCCAGGGTGGTCCCTGTGGGGCTATAGCGGCGAGACATGTTCTTGACCTCCTCCGAGAAGCCGTGCACAAATATGTCGAAGAGTGCTTCCTGGTTCCAGGCATTCTCTACTGCTAATGTGCGGAAATCCACTGCATAAATCGGCCACACTGCGGTAGCCCTGCCGAAGCTGGATAAGCCTCCGGGCAGCTTCTCTCCCGGAAAACAGAGCATCGAAAACTCTCATCACACATCCCACGAACCCCTCCAGACTCGCGCATATGGCAGGCTGGCGTTCCCATATCGCGGTAGCCCAGGTGAGAGCCCTCCCGGACATCAGTGTGATGAGGTAGGCTTGGAGCGCTCCAAGGGGAAGGAGGAGGTGCTCGGCTCTCCATTAAAGCATTCTGGCGGAGGTAAACAGGGCTCCCACGAAGGTGGAGTGACCAGTAGGGCAGCGCTGCTAGCCGCCATGTTGCTGGGGAGCTGAGGGGCTGCCACTGTGGCAGGCTGCCTTCCAGCCAACCCGCGGCATTTCTCCATCAGCATGTCCAGCGTCCGGTCATGACACTCGGCCAACGCCTGGACCCCCACCAGAGAGCCCCGAAGCAGTTCCTCGTGCCTGCCAATGGAGGCTCCTTAGGAGGAGAGCGCGTGGCGCAGCTGGTCCGAGTCTGCTGGGTCAGTCATGGCTAGTTCGTACTATCTTGTTTGAAGGTAAGACCCAGGTGCAGATAACGTCGGAATAACAAATGTTTATTATCACAACAGGGGTAGGCAAAAGACAGGTCAGGGGCAAGCAGAGTTCAGTAATCCAGAGTAGTGGGGTAACGGTACAAGACGGCAGGCAGGAGGGGTCAAAACCAGGAAAATCTAGGAGATAGTAACAAATAGCAAGGCAGGAGCAAAGGGGAAAACCGCTGGTAGGCTTCAACAAGCAAAACGAACTGGCAACAGCCAAACGTAGAACACAGGTTAAAGTACCCAGAGGATAATGAGGAAGATGGGAAACACCTGGAGGGGGTGGAGACAAACACACAGACAGGTGAAACATATCAGTGTGTAACAATATAGGGAATAGGGTGCCATTTGAGTCGCAGCCTGTGTGTCCTTGTCCCGTGACTGATGGAACCTGTCCCAGAGAGAAGGGAATGAGGCACAGCGTGTCATTATCCCTTCACGCACTGATGAACACTCGGTGAGGGATGGAGAGAAACAGAGACGTGTGGAGTGAGAGAATGAGGAAATGGAAGGATGGAGGAGTGTGTGAGGTCGGACTAGAGTACCTGCAGTCATTTTAGGGTCCCCTGGATACGCATGCAAACACACACACACACTATAGCCACAAGTTGGTCCCAAGTCTCACCACAGATCCACAGATCTTCTATATAAAATATGATCAGAGATATTCTCAATAAAGTTACACTAAGTGATTCCCCCCACTGAGCTGCCATGCAGCATAACTACATGTAGCAGCAATCTTATCAAAGTATGCAGCTGGGAGTTCTAATATTGATATGATGATGCATTATCAAAGTATGCAGCTGCGAGTTCTAATATTGATATGATGATGCATTATCAAAGTATGCAGCTGCGAGTTCTAATATTGATATGATGATGCATTATCAAAGTATGCAGCTGGGAGTTCTAATATTGATATGATGATGCATTATCAAAGTATGCAGCTGGGAGTTCTAATATTGATATGATGATGCATTATCAAAGTATGCAGCTGGGAGTTCTAATATTGATATGATGATGCATTATCAAAGTATGCAGCTGGGAGTTCTAATATTGATATGATGATGCATTATGTTTGCTTTCATCAGTGTGTGTGAGAGCATGGCAACCTACCACAGTGATTGATGAAGTATCTCTCCTTGGATACGCTTCTCTACCACACACACACACACACACACACACACACACACACACACACACACAAACGCATCATACACAGTTATATTGTCTGTCTTCCTCCCTAATGAAACTCTTTTACCTATACACTAATTTTGTGCTGTTATTATGATCGAGTGACCCGTTAAAACACACACACAAACGCATCACCGAAGAGAGGTTTAAGTATTGGTACTTTAATTTTATTTTTAGGTATTTACATATTTCCACCTTTTTACATACAGTCGTGGCCAAACGTTTTGAGAATGACAAGTATTGGTCTCCACAAAGTTTGCTGCTTCAGTGTTCTTAGATCTTTATGTCAGTAGTTACTATGTTACAAAATTAGAAGTATAATTACAAGTATTCCATAAGTGTCAAAGGCTTTCAAAGGCTTTGAAATTCAGTTTATGCAAAGAGTCAATATTTGCAGTGTTGACCCTTCTTTTTCAAGATCTCTGCAATCCGCACTGGCATGCTGTCAATTGACTTCTGGGCCACATCCTGACTGATGGCAGGCCATTCTTGCATAATCAATGCTTGGAGTTTGTCAGAAGTTGTGGGTTTTTGTTTGTCCGCCCGCCTCTTGAGGATTGACCACAAATTCTCAATGGGATTAAGGTCTGGGGAGTTTCCTGGCCATGGACCCAAAATGGCGATGTTTTGTTCCCCGAGCCACTTAGTTATCACTTTTGCCTTATGGCAAGGTGCTCCATCATGCTGGAAAAGGCACCAAACTGTTCTTGGATGGTTGGGAGAAGTTGCTCTCGCAGGATGTGTTGGTACCATTCTTTATTCATGGCTGTGTTCTTAGGCAAAATTGTGAGTGAGCCCACTCCCTTGGCTGAGAAGCAACCCCACACATGAATGGTCTCAGGATGCTTTACTGTTGGCATGACACAGGACTGATAGTAGCGCTCACCTTGTCTTTTCCGGATGGCCCAAACAATTGGAAAGGGGATTCATCAGAGAAAATGACTCTACCCCAGTCCTCAGCATTCCAATCCCTGTACCTTTTGCGGAATATCAGTCTGTCCCTGATGTTTTTCCTGGAGAGAAGTGGCTTCTTTGCTGCCCTTCTTGACACCAGGCCATCCTCCAAAAGTCTTCGCCTCACTGTGCGTGCAGATGCACTCACACCTGCCTGCTGCCATTCCTGAGCAAGCTCTGCACTGGTGGTGCCCAGATCCCGCAGCTGAATCAACTTTAGGAGATGGTCCTGGCACTTATTGGACTTTCTTGGGCGGCCTGACGCCTTCTTCACAACAATTGAACCTCTCTCCTTGAAGTTCTTGATGATCCGATAAATGGTTGATTTAGGTGCAATCTTACTAGCAGCAATATCCTTGCCTGTGAAGCCCTTTTTGTGCATCGCAATGATGACGGCACGTGTTTCCTTGCAGGTAACCATGGTTGACAGAGGAAGAACAATGATTTCAAGCACCACCCTCCTTTTAAAGCATCCAGTCTGTTATTCAGACTCAATCAGCATGACAGAGTGATCTCCAGCCTTGTCCTCGTCAACACTCTCATCTGTGTTAACGAGACAATCACTGACATGATGGCAGCTGGTCCTTTTGTGGCAGGGCTGAAATGCAGTGGAAATGTTTCATTTTCATGGCAAAGAGGGACTTTACAATTAATTGCAATTCATCTGATCAATCTTCATGACATTCTGGAGTATATGCAAATTGCCATCATCAACACTGAGGCAGCAAACTTTGTGAAGACCAATACTTGTGTCATTCTCAAATCCTTTGGCCACGACTGTACAGTCAGATCATTGTCAGACCAGATGACCGTAGAGAGGAGACAGATAGAACAGGTTGTGTATACTGTTTACTGTATTGATTTGCCACCTGGACTGTATTATCATAAATCCAATATGCATGTCTGTCAGCTGTGAGAAAGAGCATCAGCCCAGTCCCTCTGGGTTCATTCCAAATGGCACCCTATTCCCTATTTAGTGTATCCCCTTTTGATCAGATCTTGTCAAAAGTAGTGCACTATATAGGGAATATGGGGTGCCATTTGGGACGTACCCTCTGCATGCATATTTATCCCACCCACCCACCTAGCCAGCCCACCAGCCAGCCAGCTTGGGTCATACCAGTGGGTGTTTAGCATTCCACTAATGATCAAATCCAACCATATCGCTTGGCTGTTACGAATGGCCCGCAAGTCTTGGCCTCTGAAATCGATAACTCATCATCTTCAAAATTCAATAGCATATATATCACTCCTCAGTCCTAGTTCCAAAACGCTTCCTGTTGGCGATAGAAGTCCTTCTCCACTCGTCCTCCGGGTGCTCAGAAATCAAAGGGCTGTCTATCAGTCACGCCGACACAAATTACTATCTTAAAAGGGCTGTGCTGCTCACTAAGGCCTACTCTGAGAACTGACAGAGTGCTAGATGAGGCCAGGCCTAATTGATCATTTTAGGGAGGTTTGGAGGGGTGAAGGGGGCTGCCCAGAACCCCATGAGGCGTGTTAGCAACTGTCAGATCTGTCAGCCATAAGGGTTACCCGCAGTGACCCAAAGTAGGGCTATATGAGCGGTGCATGAGCACTATCTATCACTGTTCTAGAGAACATGGCTGTCAGGCAGATGCAGAATGTTCACTAGGCCATACATTATTTCAGCAAGTCTATAACAATTATATCAGAGTCAGACAGTTTTCTTCCTCTCTGTCTCTCTCTCTTGACAACATGTTCCACACACAGCTCTAGGTGGTTATAGATGACAGTCAGTCAGTGGGCCTCTGCTTTTATACGGAGAACAGCAACACAGAGTAGTCCAGTTCCACACAGTTCTACAGTAGATAACAGTACAGTCCGTGTGCCTCTATGTCAGGCTCCCCCAACTGGCGGCCCGCGGACCCCCCCCCCCCCCATGTTTTGTGAACCCAATATTTTTTTATAGAGTATTTGATCGTATACAAATGTAATCAATGATTATGTTTTAGTTAAATGTTATATCTGTTTGGGTTTCTTGCGGTCAATTTGCAGTCTACAAATTATATGTAATTATGTTCCGGCTCCCTGACCATCCACTCAAGAAAATATTGGCCCGCGGCTGAATCTAGTTGATGATCCCTGCTCTATGTCATCTCTACTGTGTGTCTGTGTGAAGTGGAGCGACCCAGAGTAGTCTAGTTTCACTGTGTAGTATGTGGATAGTAGATGAGTCAGTCAGTCAGTGTGTCTGTGTCTGTATGGAGCGCAGAGTCCCAGAGTAGCCTGCGTTGGCTCTGTAATGTGTACTGTAATTGGGATCAGGACACCCTGGCCAGGAAGTGAACCCAGTTCCCATTAAGTCACAGCGCCACCGCCACAGCCAATCTCTGGCTCACTAATTGAATTGTCATCTCCCAAAAATAACTCCCATTCTCGTCCCTCGTCCGCATAGTATAGTCCCTAATTATTCTCTCGCTCTCTCGCTCTCTCTCTCTCTCTCTCTCTCTCATATTTTCCTGCATACAGCACATCTTCACAGGGGAATAATGGTGAGCAATGTCTTTGTTGCCTCCGAAATAGCCACTGTGTCCCTAGCGGCTCCCCCAGACCCCTGCATGTAGGCTACTACTGTAACTCGCTGGCTGTGTACCAAATGGAACCCTATTCCCTACATTGTGCACTATTTTTGACCAGAGCCCTATGAGTCCTGGTCAAAAGTAGTGTACTATATAGTGAACAGAATGCCATTTGCGATGTGAAAACTGTAGGAAACAGAAGATCCAGCCTATATACCCACAATTACAGGAAATCTCCAAAACCCTTGCTTTGAAATAAGTGACTAAAACACCATCATTGATCTCTCTGAGGGCCTTGTTTGAAGCGGGATATTCTGAGTCACAGGTTGTTCCGTAACTGTTCTAGTATGCGCTGTAGATTAATCATCCGGTGGGGTCAGACTAGCTGCGCCAGCATATTTACCAAACCCGCCATCAGGAGCGATCGTCATTATTCCTCTGTGTCCAACCAGACAACAGATTGACTCCCTCCATAAATTGCAAACAATTCATTTCTCAAGGCTTGGGTCCCGGGCCATATAGGAGCACATACGGTAATAGCTGTCTCTCCAGCTCTCCCCTCTCTCATTTCCCCTCTCTCACTTGACTTCTGTCACTGTAGCCAATGTTAGTAAGAACTTTAGACAGGTTAACATTCACAAGGCCGCTGGGCCAGATGGATTTCCAGGACGCATAGTCACAGTATGCGCTGACCAGCTGCCAAGTGTCTTCACTGACATTTTCAGATTCTCCCTGACAAACTCACCCAGTCTGTAATACCTACAGTTGAAGTCGGAAGTTTACGTACACTTAGGTTGAAGTCATTAAAATAATTTTTCAACCACTCCACAGATTTCATGTTAACAAACTATAGTTTTGACAAGTCAGTTAGGACATCTACTTTGTGCGTGACACAAGTGATTCTTCCAACAACTGTTTACAGACAGGTTATTTATAATTATTTATAATTCACTATATCACAATTCCAGTGGGTCAGAAGTTAACATACACTAAGTTGACTGTGCCTTTAAACAGCTTGGAAAGTTCCAGAAAATGGCTTTAGAAGGAAAGGGAAGGGAAGGGAAGGGAAGGGAAGGGAAGGGAAGGGAAGGGAAGGGAAGGGAAGGGAAGGGAAGGGAAGGGAAGGGAAGGGAAGGGAAGGGAAGGGAAGGGAAGGGAAGGGAAGGGAAGGGAAGGGAAGGGAAGGGAAGGGAAGGAAGGAAGGAAGGAAGGAAGGAAGGAAGGAAGGAAGGAAGGAAGGAAGGAAGGAAGGAAGGAAGGAAGGAAGGAAGGAAGGAAGGAAGGAAGGAAGGAAGGAAGGAAGGAAGGAAGGAAGGAAGGAAGGAAGGAAGGAAGGAAGGAAGGAGAAAGAGTGTGGCTTGCTGGACACAAGACTTTGATTTTGTGCCTGTGTTAGATAATTTAACCTCTGACCTCTATAGGTACAGTGGTGCACAGGGTTATGGACAGATGTATGGTCAGCATCTCTAGTCTACTGCAATTAAGACATTACACATCACTGTTGCACATTACCATTTGTGTGGGCATCATAGTAGTCAATTTGTTTGAGGCGAAGGCTGGAGATGACAGGTTTCGTTTAAATTAGAGTCGGATATGATGGTTTCTAGGTGGCTGTAATGTAGATTGTGTTTACCGATACAATCTATCAGTGAGCTAAAATGGATCGTTTCCCAGTTTGCATGCAGAGAGAAAAGGAATAGGACACTAGCTCACCCCCATGCTGCGTCTAGCTGATGTAAAACTGTCAAAAGACTTCGTTCTCCAATGGTTTCCTGGCTGCCAAGTCATTCTGATTGGAAAATGTTATCGGTGGGGCACACACACAGACACACACAGACAGACACACACACAGACACACACAGACAGACACAGACACAGACACAGACACAGACACAGACACACACACACACACACACAGACACACACACACTTGGATTCCTTACCAATGAGAGAGGGTTCAATATTGCCCTGTTAGATAATAGCCATCAGCCAAAGTTAGCTTAGTGAGAGATCACCCTGCACTGCAGTCTGGGAGGCTGGAGCTGTACTAAAGGCTGCGTTCTTAACGGAACCCTATTCCTTATAGTGAACTGGGGCTCTGGTCAAGTGCACTTGTAGTAAACTACAAAGGGAATAGGGTGAAATTTGGGACACAACCAACGTCTAAACGTAAGAAAGAGACAAATGTAGGCTATATGAAAAGGGTGCTGGATGAGGATGAGGATGTGATGGCAATATGTTGGTGTACTCCAGGGCTGTTCAATGTCGGTCTTGGATGACCGAAACACTTCTGGTTTTCATCCTCTCCTTCTGGGACACCAGGTGAGTGCAATTAACTACCAGGTAGAAACAAAAAAACAGAAGTGTTTCGGCCCTCCAGGTCAGGAATTGATCATCCCTGGTGTACACAGACCTGTCCCCAGTGAGCTGCACTAACCAAGATGCAACAACATCCTGAGCTAATCCAATAGAGGCCCTCCCAAACACAATTACCTCACCAGTCACCACACACTTCCTCCGCCTTATGACGTCCGGAGCGGACTGTTCGCTCCTGAGTCCTCTGTGAATACGCACTCCTGGACGTCTGTGACACATGGTGTCCGATGTGTCCTTAAGTGCCAGAAGGCTTTCATTTTTATTGGAACAATTTCTCATAGTTTTTTCCTGATTTGACCATATAAAGCTACTTTCTCTAAAATGGTATATACAGTGGGGCCCGAAATAAATGACACCTTTGATAAAGATGAGCTGAAATGACTGTATAAAATAAATAATTAAAATACTGAGTATTTATTGTACGAAAATTATTTTGTACCAATACAATTGCTCAGAGAAATAGATTTTGTTTAAGTAGTTATTTTTTCCCTCGGAAAGAAAAGGGTCCAAATTAGGCCATTCCTCCTTACAGAATCCTTCCAGATCCTTGATATCCTTCGTCTGAGCTTTATGGACTGCCTTTGGCTTCTCGTTCTAGAGGAGAGGAGAGGAGAGGTAGCCTGATTTATCACGGCTGGGTTCTGACTGGACGGCTGAGGCTGGGAGCTGGAGATGAGGGAGTTGAGGTTAGAGCTGGGGCTGGTGGCTGCTGTTTCACACCAGCAATTACTGCATTTGAACATTTTAAAACTCGCCGCTCCTTTCCGATAGCTGCTCCGGGAGGAAAATAATTTTGGCTCCAAAAACCCCCACAAAAATACAAGTAGGAGAGTTGAGAGACAATATAATGATTGTCAAAAGTAAGGAAGAGAAAATGTCAATCGTTTTAAAACCACGATTAAAACAAAACACTGAGTTGGACCATTTATTCTCAGGTGATATTAGTTCACTACACCAAACCTTGATTTTATAAAACACTTCCTGTGCATTCTTTCTGTATTTTGATCTTCCAATCAGCCACCACATCCAGGTCAAGGAGACCAGTGGAGTCGACTCTATCTAATCAGGCACTACAATAAGTCAATTTAACAAGGTAAAACAAACCTGACCACTTATGCACTCCTGCCATTGATCCATCTTCTGCCATTGTTAACCAGTCATTGTAGTGGAATCTACTATAGGTCATATTGTGTGTGAAATGGCATTTACTGCAGTCGATACATAGTGTGTGTGTGTGCCCTTATCAGCTTGCTTGTGAGAGCATGACAACAGCAGTTTAACCTACCACAGTGATTGATGAAGTGTCACCTCTGCCTGGTTTTGGCCTGTGATTTCACTCTCTACTCTACCAAAAATACACAAACATGCACACACACACATCTTCATTCACAGAATAATGATGAGTCCCCACAGTGACGCACTCACACACACACGCACACACACACAAATCACAGATCTATAATAAGGTACTGAGATGTGCTGTGTCTCAATAAACTCAAGTCGTAGTGGCTCAAACACCCCCTGGATCAAAAGCAGACAGGCAATCAGCACAGCATGCGATCTGGCATCCTGCTAGGAGAGGCATACTACACTATTAAGAAGGCCTCAGCAAGCAAACCTCTTCACAGACACAGCAATGACAACAACATCAGTTTCAATATCAACTCCCCTGAAATAGGTGTATCTGATATATTAAAGCTGCAATATGTAACTTTTTGGGCGACCCGACAAAAATGACATAGAAATGTGAGTTATAGATCTGTCATTCTACTTAAAAGCAAGTCTAAGAAGCGGTCGATCTGTTCTATGTGTGTTATTTCTATACTTCCTGTTCTTCAGTTTAGTTTTTGCGTCTTTTACTTTCGGTTTTATATACCAGCTTCAAACACAATAGTTTTTGTTATGGAAAACATATTTCACAGTGGTTTAGATGGTACAATCGATCTCTACACTATACTTGCTTGAAATTGTCACATAAAGTGCAATTAGGCAAATAATGTGTTTGTGTGTGTGTGTGTGTGTGTGTGTGTGTGTGTGTGTGTGTGTGTGTGTGTGTGTGTGTGTGTGTGTGTGTGTGTGTGTTTTCACAGAACAGCCGTAAACAAAGAGCTGCAGGGTTATTTATCCAGTCTCTCTTTATGACTTAGCTTAGTTAAAGAACAATTCTGTGGTGTGTCACATTTTAATTATTCCCCAGGGAATAAGAAGACAGCTCCACAGCATCAAAAGTAGTGGGATACTCTCCCTTTGATTCTCTAATCCAAGGGTTTTTAAACTTTTTCAGCCTGGAACCCAAATTAGAAATTCTGTGTTTTCCTGGGACGCAAGCTTATGAAAACATGCAACTATATGTAAAATATTGGTCCATTTCATTGCCTTTATAGCTAAAACAAATGAAATACCCATATAAATAGCTATTCATGTTTATTTTCCCCCATTAAAAACACACTTACATATCTGTCTAGGTTGGAACTGTTGCTGTTAAACTACAAGAAATCATTTTCATTCTGACCTGGAATAAACACCTTTGAAGCAAGATGCTTTTTGAGGCATCACACATGACCAGAAAACACAAACAAACAAACAAACAAACAAACAAACAAACACACACACACACACACACACACACACACACACACACACACACACACACACACACACACACACACACACACACACACACACACACACACACACACACACACACACACACACACACACACACACACACACACACCTAATGAGAGGTGTGTGACTGGTTGAAGTTTTCAACAAGCAGGTCTATTCTGGGCTCAGTTTTGGACAGTGCAACCCTGAGGTCATGCTCAGCATGGAGTCTGTTTCTGTACTTGGTTTTTAAGTACACCAGAGTTGAGAACCCTGACTAGCATAGGTATGTGGTGCCAAACTGGATCAGTGTTTTTGCCTCAAAAAGCTTCAATCAGTTTATTCCAGTTCAGAATAAAAAAATGTTACTTGTATTCCAACCTAGACTTGTTTTCAACAATCATTTCTACACTAGGCCTGATCATGTTTCATCTTCATATGTACTGTTACTTATGGTTGCACTAGCTAACTTGCTTTGGCTAACGCTAGCTACGGTAGCTATAAGCTGTGTACAAGGGGATTGTTTGAAAGAGAAGCTCACATCCACTACTACGAGAGATGGTACTCCCTTATTTCTGCTTATCATCACCTGTTATAAAATTACAACAATGCCTTGCTAGCTGAATTACTCGTCCACTGTCGAAGCACTGTTTCCTGAAGCATTCTGACCTGTCCTGAAAGAACTCCCTGGGTTTACCGTCATGCTGTGGATGTTTGGTCAGGATGTGTCATTTTAATTTGTCCTCATTACTTTCAGAGGCTAATTATTAAGCACTTCTCCGCACAAAACACATTATGGGTGCTCCTCGTTATTTCTCAAAATGTGAATTAAACCAAGAGAGAGAAACTCATCGCTGTATTTGCATTTCATGACTATTGCCCTCAGCTAGCTTTAGTCCATTCGACGGCAATGACAAGTCAGTCGCCGCGTTCAAAACAACTGGGTTTTTGGAAATCTCTGACTTACGACTTCAGTGCGTTCAAAACAAATGTGAACAAAAAAAATAAATACATCGATTTGAACGGCCATCCAAAATCGGCCTCTTTCTATAGCGCCGACCTGAAGGCCATGATTTGACCTCTTATTTCCCACATTTTTTGAGTTTTCAACGCAACAAGGGATTTCCAGCACATCTGTGGGTCGCGACCCACACTTTAAGAAAGGCTGCTCTAATCTAATCTTTAGTGCGATGCCAATTCTTTCTCAACACAAATGTAGCTTACAGTAGAACGTGATTGGCTGTGCTTTTTACCTGCTTTCGATTGTGTCCATCTCTATGTCAAATCAAATAACATTTTATTTGTCACATGCGCCGAATACAACAGGTGTAGACCTTACTGTGAAATGCTTACTTACAAGCACTTAACCAACGATGCAGTTCCAGCTCAAGAAATGGAGCTAAGAAAATATTTACTAAATGAACTAAAGTATAATAGAAAAATAAACAATAAAATAACAATAACGAGGCTATATACAGGGGGTACCGGAACCAAGTCAATGTGCGGTACAGGTCAGTCCAGGTAATGCATAGATAATAGACAGTGGGTAGCAGCAACGTAAAAGGGTAGGGGTCAATGTAAATAGTCCGGGTGACCATTTGATTAATTGTTCAGCAGTATTATGGCTTGAGGGTAGAAGCTGTCAAGGAGCCTTTTGGTCCTAGACGTGGTACTCCGGTACCGCTTACCCTGCAGTAGCAAAGAGAACAGTCTATGACTTTGGTGACTGGAGTCTTTGGCAATTTTTTGGCACTTCCTCTGACACTGCCTAGTATATAGGGTCCTGGAAGGCAGGAAGCTTGGGCCCCAGTGATGTACTGGGCCGTACGCACTACCCTCTGTAGTGACTTACGCTCAGATGCCGAGCAGTTGCCCTACCAGGCGGTGATGCAACCGGTCAGGATGCTCTCGATGGTGCAGCTGTAGAACCTTTTGAGGATCTGGGTACAGAAAGGGCAGTGTGGAGTGCGATTGAGATTGCGTCATCTGTGGATCGGTTGGGGCGGTTATAAAGCAGGTTGATAGTAAGTGTCCACATAGAAAGTGGGAGAGTGTGTGTCCACAATAGTGGGTTGAGTGTGTTTGTGTCCGCCTCTGTAAAGCAGGTTGATAGTGTCCACAATAGAGAGACGGTTGAGGGTGTGTGTCCACTTCTATGTAGAGAGACGGTTGACACTGTGTGTCGACATAGACACTGTGTTCAGTGCGTGTCCACCTCTGTATCAGACATCGAGTTGATAATGTGTGTCAAAGACAGTGGGTTTAATGCGTGTATCGACCTCTGTATATATCAGACTGGTAGTGTGCGTCTCTGTCCACCTCTACAGTGGGTTATTATACGAGTGTGTCTGGCTCCAATGCTGTACCCGTCTATGACGTATGGTTCCCCTGCGGAGGCTATAATTCTAACCTCAGTAACAGGGTTGGCACAAGAGTACAAAGGATACGTCATGGACCCTGGGTCTACAGTATGCCTTACAGTATGGTTAAAGACTGTCTACATCCAAAATATAGGGAATAGTGTTCAAAAGTAGGGCAAGTAGTGACTCTTTGGATAAGTCATAGCTCATCATCCTCCTCCTCCCTCGTTCCTTTAGTTCTAGCTGGGTTTGGACCGTATAACAGTGTAACTTTCTCATTTTTGTCAGGATACCTGAGATCATTTCCCCATACAAGACAGATATTCACATTTCACCACCATATGCAAAGTGTCCTTGGATGCATTCCAAATGGTAGCCTATTCCATATACAGTGTATGTACACTCTTTATTAGGTACACCAGTCCTTTCACGAAAAAGGATCGCTCCTACAGACAGTGAGTCACGTGGCCATGGCTGGCTATATAGAGCAGGCAGACAGGCATCCAGTTACTGTTCGATTAGAACGTTAGAATGGGAAAAACGAGTGCCGTACCCAGTATCCCAGAAACGGCTGGCCTCCTGGGTTTTTTTACGCACGACAGTGTCTAGGGTTTACCGAGAATGGAGCGACAAACTAAAAACATCCAGTCAGAGGCAGTCCTGTGGGCAAAAAAAAAAAACAGCTTGTTGATGAGAGAGGTCGAAGGAGAACGGCAAGAATCATGCAGGCGAACAGGGAGGCAGCAAACAGACAAATAACGGCACGGTACAACAGTGGTGTGAAGAACGGCACCTCGGAACACACAACTCATCGATCCTTGTCGCGGATGGGCTATTGCTGCATGGTTCCACTTCTATCAGCTAAAAACAAGAAGAGGCTCCAGTGGGCACACCATCACCAACACTGGACAATTGAGGAGTGGAAAAACATTGCCTGGAACATGTGAGTTCAGTTTACTTGAGAGGCCTGCGCAGTCCCCAGACCTCAACCCAATAGAGCATCTTTGGGATGAGACGTAACGGGCTGTTCGCACCATGAACGTACCGCCGTCAAATCTGCAGCAACTGCGTGACGCCATCGCATCAGTATGGACCAACATCCCTGTGGAACGTTTCCGACACACCATTCCCCCAAAGAATTCAGCCTGTTCTGGAGGCAAAGAGCTGTCCGACACGCTACTAGATGTACCTAATAAACTGGCCAGTGAGTGTATATACTGTATACACTGTATAGTGCACTACTTTTGATAAATGGGGCCCAAAGGGCTCTGGTCAAAAGTGATGCACTATATAGGGAATAGGGTGCCATTTGGCTAACCCACAAGGTGACATTAAGGTTGGTTCCACAGACAGACGAGGCTCTGTGTATCATGTGTATCGGGTTAAAGAGCAGAGTAGCATGTTGAGATGAGACTGAGGGATTAGTAGTGAACAAGTCCCTGTCTTAACTTCAATCCCTCCATAAACATGGGCTTAGACTACTGCATAATGACAACCACCCGGTAAACAGCTAGCAATAAACAAAACCACGTGACGTCACGGTAAACACAGATGCCTTGGACGAGATTGAGCCTGTCCCAAATGGCATCCTTTTCCCTATATAGTGCACTACTTTCGACAAGGACCCACAGGGCTCTGGTCAAAAGTAGTGCACTATAGGGAATAGGATGCCATTTGGGAGGCACACATTATGTCCAACATATCTTGTGGGTGGATAAATTAGCAGTCTATTTCTAACTACATTTATATCCACATATTTCTATGAACAAAGACACTGATCTTAAAGTCTAAATCCATGAAAAATTATTTATTTATATATGTCAAACTCAGGGGGATTATGGGAAATGAATGGATCCACATGTACTCAGTCATAATGTGTGATTTAAAAGCAATAAGGAGAAAAGGAGTCGACATGGATCTGTGAGCCTCTGTCCATACGCGTTCGCCATTCTGATGGATGTTAATACTAAATCACACGCAGACGATCCCACCTCATTAACAGGTGCCTGGAGCCGCCGTGTCCACGGCAACAGGCCGCTGAGTGATGGCCAGCGGGCCAGGGTCAACGGTGGTTCGGTAATTACCATGGGCTGCGCCGTATTACACTCTAAATCACCCGTGTACGCACGCACACGTACACTACCGCCCCCACACCTAGTGTAAAGCCTTCAAACTTTCCCCCACGGTGCCCTGACTGGGTCGTACCACTTTGTAAGCCGCTACACAGCTCCAGTCCTCACACACACACACACACACACACACCCCCCCTCACCACACAACAGTGGTCCTGGCTACACTATGAGGGCCACACTCCCCCTCCACCATCACTGATCTCCACACATTACACTGAGCTACAGAAGCCTGAAAGGCAGTATGAGGAAAGAAAAAAGGATGGAGGTGCATTTCTTCAATACGAAAAAAATAAATAAAGTGGATGTGACTCATGTTGATTCAGCTGCAATATAAGAACATAGCCATAGGCTAAGTGGTAGCGACACCTAGGATGACATCATACATCCTGAAAAGACAGACAGAGGTCACCTGTCCTTGACAATGTCGGCATCCCAAATGGCACCCTATTTCCTATCCAGCGCACTAGTTTTGACCAGGACCCACGGGGACTGAGGAATAGGGTGCCATTTGGGACGTGCACATTGTCTGTACGGATGCCACTCCCTTTACAGTGGTTGAAAAAGGACACTAGTGCAACACAGCGCAGAGTAAAACAACCAGGGGGGAGGGACTGTGGAGCGCCACAGGGAGTGTGCTGGAGTTGAGTGGAGTCTGTGCCGTGTAGCCAGCCACACACACACACACACACACACACACACACACACACACACACACACACACACACACACACACAATCCAGTTAGCATTGCACAATGGGCCAAGCTTGACATTCAGAGGCATTCAGACAACTGGGGCATAAGCTTAAATCACTGCAAGACTGCTAAATACTCCCACACACTGTATCTTCTGTCTCAGGACTTTTCAGCACTGAGCAGTGATCTGCTATTATTTATACCTCCACCATGTTTTTCCAGAGAGAATTCAACACAAAAGGTAAAAAGGTAAAATAGTGATTTAAAGAGGGAATTAAATGTTACGTATGGAAATTAAGAATTTCAAATTTGTTGTTTTATGTTTTCATAAATATGTTTTACTGAAAAAAACAAGTGAAAAGTTGAGTAAATCTGGTGTGGTATTGTTTAGCTGTGCAGTCAGTGCTTCGTCTGAAATGGAACACTATTCTCTATATAGCCCTATGGGCCCCATGGTCAAAAGTACACAGACTCTTTACTCAGTACTTTGTTGAAGCACCTTTGGCAGCGATTACAGCCTCGAGTCTTCTTGGGTATGACGCTACAAGCTTGGCACACCTGTATTTGGGGAGTTTCTCCCATTCTTCTCTGTAGATCCTCTCAAGCTCTGTCAGGTTAGATGGGGAGCGTCGCTGCACAGCTATTTTCAGGTCTCTCTAGGGATGTTCGATCGGGTTCAAGTCCGGGCTCTGGCTGGGCCACTCAAGGACATACAGAGACTCGTCCCGAAGCCACTCCTGCGTTGTCTTGGCTGTGCGCTTAGTGTCGTAGTCCTGTTGGAAAGTGAACCTTCGCCTCAGTCTAAGGTCCTGAGTGCACTGGAGCACCATGTCACCACCATGCTTCATCGTAGGGATGGTGCCAGGTTTCCTCCAGACGTGACGCTTGGCATTCAGGCCAAAGAGTTCAATCTTGGTTTGATCAGACCAGAGAATCTTGTTTCTCATGGCCTGAGAGTCCTTTAGATGCCTTTTGGCAAACTCCAAGCGGGCTGTCATGTGCCTTTTACTGAGATGTGGCTTCCGTCTGGCCACCCTACCATAAAGGCCTGATTGGTGGAGTGCTGAAGAGATGGTTGTCCTTCTGGAAGGTTCTGCCATCTCCACAGAGGAACTCTGTCAGAGTGACCATCGGGTTCTTGGTCACCTCCCTGACCAAGGCCCTTCTCCCCCGATTGCTCAGTTTGGCAGGGAGGCCAGCTCTGGTGGTTCCAAACTTCTTCAATTTAAGAATGGAGGTCACTGCTGCAGACATTTTTTGGAACCCTTACCCAGATCTGTGCCTCGACACAATCCTGTCTCGGAGCTCTACGGACAATCCCTTTGACCTCATGGCTTGGGTTTTGCTCTGACATGCACTGTCAACTGTGGGACCTTATATAGACAGGTGTGTACCTTTCCAAATCATGTACAATCAATTGAATTTACCACAGGTGGACTCCAATCAAGTTGTAGAAACATCTCAAGGATGATCATTGGAAACAGGATGCACCTGAGCACAATTTTGAGTCTCAGAGCAAAGGGTCTAAATACTTATGTAAATAAGGTATTTCTGTTTTTATTTGTAAGAAATTTGCAAACATTCCTAAAAACCTGTTTTTGCTTTGTTATTATGGGGTATTGTGTGTAGATTGATGAGGAAAATGTTTAATTGAATACATTTTAGAATAAGGCTGTAACGTAACAAAATGTGGAAAAAGTATAGGGGTCTGAATACTTACCAAAATGCACTGTAATGTTCATCAATGGGACTTTGCCTCATAAGAGCGTATTACTTAAAAAAGCTCATGTGAATTTGTTCAAAGCTTAGGCTTTAGTCATACACACAGTTGAAGGAAGAGGGGAGAACTGGAGGGGAGGCTGGAAGAGCCTCAGTCATTATTCATATGGACAGTATGAGGAACAAGCAGTAGCTTTTGAATATGAGTTTAGAAGCCCCTAGCAGGCTGGCTGGGTGGATGGATGGTGGTATACTACTGCATAGGGAAAGGCCTACCAAAACCATCACTTCTTATCAGGAGAAATTATTACAAAGTTTTGTTTATCAGAAGTGTTATATCTTATTTTTTTCTTGAAAGTGGAATTCCACTCTCCTTGCATATTATTATAATTTTTTATCTTGATTGAGACAGTAATCTCTCTGGTGGTGAGAGTATAATGTGTCTAGACCATAGGCTTTACACACACCACTTATATCTTGAACATCTCCCTTATTGAAACGGTCACAAAAAACATTTGTTCCTGTGAAGACAAAATAATGAACTATCATTGACAAACTGAGGAAAATCTCTTGATATAATAGAACATCTAATAATAATTCATCAAAACAAGCTTTGAATTACATTATTTCTGACTAACTCAACTCACTTTTTTTTTTTTTTTTACATTAATTGAAAGCAGTAACTCCCTTTAAATCACAATCGTATGTTTGTTAACGGTAAAATATGACAGTTTTTCATTTTCGAGATAAGCTTTTCTTTTGCCAGTAGTGCAATGTAAGACATAGGGCAGATGAAGCCTAACGATGCAGTGTTCTACAATCACTGCAGAGCAAACTGTGCAGTACTCTGTGACCCACAGCTCTAATGTCATGTAATTGTTAACAGAACCGGAGCCAATCTAACCACCTTCATAACAGCTTAATCACTGGCATAATAGGGTGAGCTAATTACTCGCTCTACCCCACCCCTGGTGTACCCTGTTCTGTCGGGGCTAGCTCCGTGGTGTGTGTCGGTGTGTGTGCGCGCCACGGTGAAACTGTACAGTCTGAAATTAGAACTGTTCAGCTTCCTCTAATGAATTATTCCAATCATCTCACATTGGTCACAGCGGAAAGGGGTTGACATGACTACCCCTTTCTCTGTCCACCATACATACGACATCTGTAAGGTCCCTCAGTCAAGTATTGAATTTCAAGCACAGATTTAACTACAAAGACCAGTGGGCTTTTCGAAAGCCTCGTATAGAAGGGCAGCGATTGGTAGATGAGTAACAATCGTAAAATCAGACATTGAATATATATTTAAGCTTGGTCAAATTAATAATTATGCTGTGGATGTATGAAACCACCCAGACACATCGAAGATGCGGTTGTCAGCACGAGGCCATTGGTGATTTTAAAACAGCTACAGAGTTCAATGGCTGTGATTGGATAAAACTGAGGATGGATCAACAACATTGTAGAGCCACAATAATGACTAAAATGACAGAGTAAAAAGTAGAATACAATTACAAATATTCCTAAACTTCCTGTATACAAAGAGACTAAAGTAATACTGAAAAAAAACATGGAAATGGAATACACTTTTGACTTAAATGCAAAGCCTTATTGTGTAAAATCCAACACCACTGTGTAGCTGTCTCCGTGGTGGCTGCATCATGTTATGGGTATGCTTGACATCGGCAAAAACTGGGGGAGTTTTTCAGGATGAAAAAAAAATAAATGGAATGGAGCTAAGCACATGCAAAATCCTAGAGGAAAAGCTGCTTCAGTCTGCTTTCCACTAGACACGGAGAGAGGAATTCACCTTTCAGCAGGACAATAACCTACAACACAAGGCCTAATCTACACTTGAGTTTCTTACCAAGAAGACAGTGAATGTTCCTTAGTGGCCAAGTTACAGTTTTGACTTAAATCTGCTTGGCAAGAAGAGAAATCTAGCCAAGATACCCAACACCTTGACAGAGCATGAAGAATTTTGAAAAGAATAATGTGCAAATATTGCACAATCCAAAGTTAATGGGGTGTAGACTTTCTATAGGCAGTAAAACATTAGCCTGAGGGCAAGTCGGTTTGTGCTATCATACCAACTCCTTGTCATGTTTGACTTAACAACGACATCAGATCAGGCTACTAAAACATGGGCTAGGGAATGAATCTACTGTACAGTAATGGCACCGGGGATTCTGAGTGTAAAGACTGATTAAAACACTGTACTTCACATCACCTCTCAATAGACTCTTGTGAGTTTACGATGCCAACATGGTATGTAAAATGGGGTATAATTTCCTTCATTTCCAACCTTTCTGTTCCTCGGTTTTTCAAATCAACAGCACACATAATGCCTCGGGTATAAACACACACAGAGCATCTTGTGTACTGCGCCATGTCGGTGGTATAGTGTGTGTGACCTCAGGAGGCTCAGCCTCGGTGTGTGGAGAGAGCTGATTCTTTTTCACAAAGAGAGTCTCAGCCAGGAACCGTAAACTGTGAATCCACACACACACACACACACACACACACGGGAGGGCCATGATAATAGGACTCATTCATGTCATTGTCAAATCGCCATCAAATTATGTAAGGGGAGAGACCTTTGTTCGTTTGAGTGGGCTACCTTTTCCACAGAACACAATCGTGTTTCAAGTATAAATAGTCAAGGTCGGTCACCTGTCATCTGTTCTAGGGTTTGGCCTTTACACTTCTTTTGGGATCTAGACACACTCCCTTTCTTTTTTGCACCAGACTACATGTATGTCATGGCCACAGAAAATTCAGAACGCATACGTTGTCTTACCATAATAATTTGAATCACTTCAAACACTAAAGCATAAACGGAGACAGTGAAACGGAGAGTAATGCATGCATGGTCAATTATCTTCAAGGACATTCCACCACGTTCACGTTTGCCTGTAATGGTGGCCCATTCCAATAGAGGGTGCTAAAAAACAATGTGAGATAACAAAGATTTTCAAAACATTACAACTCATATTACAAGAAAAGGACAAGAAAACAGGGATTCCAACTACAAAAGGAAATGTTCAGCTAAATAATAGACAAAGACTAATAGACTACTATAAAAGTCTCGAGCAGCTTTGATGCTGCTGGCTTCTCGTCTTGCTGAGCAGAGAGAAACAGAGCTCTTTGGATCACTGGGTATAATTAAAGACATTTTCCGGAACTTTGGCGATTGACTACTAAGTATTTTTTAAACCTCCCGATTTGGGCTGGATGTGTCAATGTGTAGTTCATACATGCATAATCTATGAGCAGAATGAAGGACTTACCTCAGTTAGCCATGAGATCTCTAGTTTGAAAGCGACTGTTTTTCAGGAAGCTGTGCTGCGCCATTTTTCCTACAAGTGGGCCAGCCCCCTAGCAATTTGAGTTCAACCAATGAGCTTCAGCCCCTCGCCTTTTGAGTGACAGCTAGCAAGAACACAAAAAAGAGCAAGAGAGAGCAATGACGTGGTGCACATATCTGCACATATGTGACATAGTACGCAATTTCCGGGGACCATTTTTGGCTCGTACTGGCTAAAAAGTATGCAAACTGGAGAATCTATTTGACGATTAGCCAATCACAGACGGAGAGGGAGGGAGAGATGGAGAGAGAAGAACAAGTCTGTCCTCTAGTAAGCTGTTTAGTGGAGGGTAGCTTCATTAACTCATTACCACAGTCAATGTGAAAGAAGTTACAATATGTTTCTTTGGGTTTGGGTAACGGGTCCTTCTGAGATCACAGAATTTGATGATGATACAGCTGATACATACATTTCTGCACACTTCATTTACACACAATCCAACACGCTCGCATGCGCACATACGTGAAAGGCAGACAGCAGAGCCTGGGTGTTGACAGTGAGTGAGATGAATCCTTGGGGCCAGCAGGGGAGTCCTAACCTGACAACCTGGACAACAGTGCTCTCTATGGGCTTTACAGAGCAAGGTCAGCCCGCCTCCAACCTGGCAACCCATGGATGAACTACGACAGAAAACAATAATGGCAACCCACTGATGAACTATATATTAAATTAATATAGTAACCCATCCATGAACTATGACAAACCCACAGACAAATCCATCTATCTGGAAATGTTATCAAGCACTATAATCCACCGTAGTTCCTGGCAACCCTTTGTTTGGGAGGCCAGGGGAGCAGTAGCAAACTCCATTAACATATTTTGTGAAGTAACTCAAACTGGCAACCCTGTAATGCACTGTTCAAACCCCACAGCACACACAGAGCACTGTATTAAACTACAATCCATATCCACTGAGGAAGTGAATATGACAACTATATCATCTTAACACTGCTACACTCAGTCGACATCAGGTTTCCTGGCCTTATATGCACCCTTGTATCCTGCTACAGACCAGTCTCATAATACAGCTACCGGGTTACCAGGATAAAAGTGATTTATTCTCGGGGGTGGAACATTTCTAAAATACCGGGAATATATTCAACCATAGTATCAACAGTGGTCCACCGCCCAAAGGACATCCAGCCAACTTGACACAACTGTGGGAAGCATTGGAGTCAGCAGCCCTGTGGAACACTTCCGACACTTTGTGCAATATTAGGAAGATGTTCCGAATGTTTGGTATACTCAGTGTATATAGTGCACTACTTTTGCCCAGGGGCCATTTAGAATGAAGACTATCATCGTGGATGGAGTCTATTCACACTACGGAAGACAGTAGGCCGCATTACATGCAGTACCGTTGTGCTCGCCAACAAAGTTGAAGTTGCTAAAACGATATCGGTGCAACCATCCCAGGCACGAACGAGCAAATAGTACGAGTATATATATGCGCACACACACTTTAATAAACCAGCGCTGTGCTTTACTACACCCCTCCCCCTGTCGCTCAGCCAATGAGATGCATGGGAATATCCTTCGTCAGAGAGCCAGACCAGGCCCCAAAGCACCAAAGCACTAATTCATGAGTCATAGGATGCACCTTATCAGATATCCTCTACAGTCCCAAATGGCACCCTAGCCTCTATAACATGTACTATTTTTTGTATCTACCTGCTACCGGACCTCTCTCAGGTCAGCAGAAGAGCTAAAGGAAAATACAAATCGTAGGATTGATGTGATGCAAGCAAGGCCACGCCACGGCAAAAGGAAGCTAATTTGTAGCGTTGACTGTGAAACTAATGGTGTGGTTAGTGGGAGTGGGTCGAGGGCCCGGGGCTCTGCCTCATGTTAAAGACCTAAGCCGGCTTAATTTTGGAGGGACATTGATTCTCATTTTCCCCTCCGTTGGGTGCAGTTAATGGGGGATCGGGTGGAAGGGAGGTGGGGGAATGGGCTGCATAGGAGAGCGCTGATCAATATCTCCCACAGGACTAACCCTCATTCCATCAGTCACTAGACCCACCTCAGTGTTTTTCACTCCTCTCTACCTCTCTCTACCCCTCTACCCCTCTACCTCACCATCTCTCTACCCCTCTACCTCACCATCTCTCTACCCCTCTACCTCACCATCTCTCTACCTCACCATCTCTCTACCTCACCATCTCTCTACCTCACCATCTCTCTACCTCACCATCTCTCTACCTCACCATCTCTCTACCTCACCCTCTCTCTCTACCTCTCTCTCTACCTCTCTCTCTACCTCTCTCTCTACCTCTCTCTCTACCTCTCTCTCTACCTCTCTCTCTACCTCTCTCTCTACCTCTCTCTCTACCTCTCTCTCTACCTCCCCGCCTGTCTATTATCATTCAGTCTGTATATAAACCCTGTCTATTATCATTCAGTCTGTATATAAACCCTGTCTATTATCGTTCAGTCTGTATATAAACCCTGTCTATTATCATTCAGTCTGTATATAAACCCTGTCTATTATCGTTCAGTCTGTATATAAACCCTGTCTATTATCGTTCAGTCTGTATATAAACCCTGTCTATTATCATTCAGTCTGTATATAAACCCTGTCTATTATCGTTCAGTCTGTGTATAAACCCTGTCTATTATCATTCAGTCTGTATATAAACCCTGTCTATTATCGTTCAGTCTGTATATAAACCCTGTCTATTATCGTTCAGTCTATATATAAACCCTGTCTATTATCGTTCAGTCTGTATATAAACCCTGTCTATTATCATTCAGTCTGTATATAAACCCTGTCTATTATCGTTCAGTCTGTATATAAACCCTGTCTATTATCATTCAGTCTGTATATAAACCCTGTCTATTATCATTCAGTCTGTATATAAACCCTGTCTATTATCGTTCAGTCTGTGTATAAACCCTGTCTATTATCATTCAGTCTGTATATAAACCCTGTCTATTATCATTCAGTCTGTGTATAAACCCTGTCTATTATCATTCAGTCTGTGTATAAACCCTCTCTACAATAGCTCCCTGTGTATGTGTGTGATAGTGTGTGCTCCTGACAGTGACCATACTGAATCTGACGCGGCCCATCTCTCTCTATCCTCTAGTTATTTTAATGTGCAGTAATGGGGTTGCTGCTCCAGACATTGACCCAGCTCAACCCAGAGATGGCAGGATGCCATCGCCCTCATAACACTGGCCTGTAGCTCTACACACTGTATCTCTGGATAGCAACATATGCCCAGTTAAGATATGCAGCTCACTGCCAACACAGCTGCCCTTTTTATTCCCCATTACAGGCTTCTTCAGTTAACGCTGCTTACCCCGTTACGCAGCTGTAAAAAGAAAGCAATTTAGGGCTCTGACACTTGAGTGTTAAAACTACCCCTGATTGTGAAAAGTTTAGTTTCTGAGGAGAATTGTTGACTCCACCTGAATTAAAGACACACACACACACACACACACACACACACACGTTTGTCACCGTAGTTTTTAACAAGTCAAGCTGTTTAGAATTCTGACGCAGGCCATCTGGCTCTGCTTAGCCTGCTTCACGAGACAGGATGTAGGATAACCAACTGGAATCTGACCTGTACGACGTAGTAGAGTAGCTGAAGACTGCAGAGAGTGAGAGAGGGGAGAGGAAGAGGGAGAGATGAGGAGAGAGAGTGCGAGAGATAGACAGGGAGAAGAGGAGGAGCAGGAGGGAGAGAAAGGAGAGGAGGATAGAGAGAGAAAGAGAGAGAGAGATAGAAAGATAAAGGGCTGTTGTCAATGAGGGGCGAGTGCTGCAGATGCTGCCTGAGCTACCGTGGTTATTACCAAGACAGAAAGAGCGGGAGAGAGAGAAAGAGAGAGACAGAAAGAGAGAAAGACAGAAAGAGTGGGAAAGAGAGAGAAAGAGAGAAAGACAGAGAGAGCGGGAGAGAGAGAAAGAGAGAGAGAAAGAGAGAGAGAAAGAGAGAGAAAGACAGAGAGAAAGACAGAGAGCGGGAGAGAGAGAAAGAGAGAGAAAGAGACAGAAAGACAGAAATAGCGGGAGAGAGAGAAAGACAGAGAGACAGAAAGACAGAGTGGGAGAGAGAGAGAGAGAGAGAGAGTGAGTGTGTTTGTCTCACACACTACTACAGAACAGAGAAATCTCATGTCTAATTTGAGATGAGGGGAGCAGTGTATCAAATCTAATTGTATTTGTCACATGCGCCGAATAAAACAGGTGTAGACCTTACCGTGAAATGCTTTCTTACAAGCCCTTAACCAACAATGCAGTTCAAGAAAGTTAAGAAAATATTTACTAAATAAACTAAAGTAAAACATTTAATAAAAAGTAGCACAATAAAATAACAATAATGAGGTTATATACAGGTTAGTCCAGGTATCTCCACAGGGAGTAGGTTTATACACAGGCAATGTTTACTATTTGTAGTGTTCAGACCTGGGTTCAAATACTATTCAATATTATTTCAAATACTTTATCTGTGTACGATTGAGCTTGCCTGGCTTAATGGACCAATAGATTAGTCCAAAAACCGCAAACCCCGCCCATCTGGCACTCCAGGCAGGCTAGAGCAAACGTTTAAAGTATTTGAAAGATTTCAAATAGTATTTGAACCTAGGTCTGGTAGTGTTCAAGATGTAGTCCCAACCTATTGAGAATGTATGGCTGACACAACCACTCTCCATCCAGGGTGCAATGCGAAGAAAGGATGAAGGATGTGGGTTTTACCGGGATGAATAATTCTCTCTCAGCAGAAAGACAGCAGAGCTCTCCATAACATCTGTCATCATTATCCATCTACAGCTATCAGTATCTCTCTCTTCCCCCTGTTTCTATCGGTCTTCTCTCCTCTGTCGCTGCAGTCCCTCCCTCCTTACTGAGGTTTATTGCTGTGTCCCAAATTAATAGAGAATAGGGTGCCATTTGGGACGCAGCCTTGATGGTGGTGGTGGTGGTGGTGGTGAGATGTAGAAGCCAATCCTGGGAAATATCCCCGTAACAAGCATTTTGTGATGGATGGCTGCAGCGTAGTGGTGTAACTCAACCCACTGCCAGTGTGTGTGTGTCATTGCTGGGAAGGGATCCACACAGAACACAAGAGCCACTCTAGTCCAATTATTTACTGCATCATGGCGTCTGAGGGGGAGTTGATTGAAAACGCTACCACTTTATGATAACTAGACTTGAAAGAATATTTATCTTCTCACTGCGGATATTTTGCTTGCATTGGATGTGGTTTTGAATTTGGTTCCTCTCTCTCGGTCTCATTTTTGCTCTGTTCTGGAGGCATGGGCTTTCGAGTGTTAATACCTTCCTCCTGCCGCAGCCTCTCACAGGTTCACTTCACTTTAACTCACTCTACCAAAGACCAAACCCATTACAATATCCCCTGCTTCTACCTCAGGAGTTTGTCACCCCACAGTAAAGCTCAGCCATTGGAAACACAGGATGTGTCCCAAATGGCACCTTATTCCCTACATAATGCACTACTTTTGACTGGTCAAGTGTACTATATACTGTAGGGAATAGGGTGCCAGTTCGGACGCAGCCTTAGTGTAAACAGTACTCTCCAATGCAAAAGAGTATGCTAGCTAACTATGCTCTAAGCTGAAGTAGTGCTCGGGCTGAAGAGCTCTCACAGGAAACGCAGAACCTAATTGATTGTCTAAAACCAAAGGCATGCAAATCTCAAAGCCAACCATGCAGTGCATGTTTGAGTGGCTAAGAGACGGAACGAAGCAGAGGAAATGATCAAAACAACAGCTGGGATTTCGAAAAGCCCCAAAATTCAACAAGCTGGCTGTAACACACGGTTGCTCAAAAAACAGTCCATTCATTTCCCTATAATTCTCTCTAGACTACACCTCTCATTTTCCTCCTCTTGTTATGCTTATAGCGTGCAACGGCAAACAACACCTCAGGAGAGCAACTAGACAGCAATATCAGTCAGAGACAAAATGTTACCTGCATGAAGAGGCAAGGTTATTGTCTGTAAGAGATGTGCAGCACATCAAAAGTATGGGAAGGGCTTAAGATGGCAAAATTCTGGTAACTTCCCCAAAATTCCCAGGTTTCCCATTTATCCCAGTTGGCAGATTATTGGATATCCTGCTTATTCCCCCCTGATTCCAGTAACATTTCAACTGGGATTTTTGGAAAACCTTTTGGGAAAGCTACCGGAATTGTGCAACCCTTGCAGGGCAGTTTACCTCTGAAACCAAACCATACCAGGCAGAAGCATAAAGAATTCTTTAAAATACGTCCCAGATATAATGCACTTCAACTTTACCTCACCTCGACAGACTCTTACTCATGCCCCTGTCCAATAGCATTAACCGTGATGAAACTTCAGCCAACTCCAATCAAACAGAGACAGCAGAAAACTCTGGAGCTCAAGCAGAGCGTCGTCTCATTGTGTTTGAAGTAAAGCCCAAGTCCTCCTCTCTCCAGTCTTCTCCATTCTCCTCTCTTTTCTCTCCTCTCTTCGCCTATCTGGCTGGATCCAGATCCCAAATGGCACCCTAGGCCCATTTCCTATCTAGCGCCCTAGGACGCCATAGGGAGATGGTCAAACGTTGTGCAGTATATAGGGAATAGGGTGCCATTTGGGACACAGCCTTAGACTATCACACACTCTACACTAAACCCCCTAAAAGCCACTCCAAAGCCAAGATAATGAACCATGCCACATCACTTGAACTTCTCGGCGTTGGCTAAAACTTAGGGGGATACACCACAAACCCCCAATTAATCCAGGAGCCGTGAAGTTCAATGTTAATTAAACTGTTAATTCTATATTAGAGAGCCTGGCTACTGTCTATCTGTGTGCGTCCCAAATGGCATCCTATTCTCTATGTAGTGCACTATAAAAGGAAATAGGGTGCCACTTGGGACCGTCTCTGTCTTCTACATCACTCACTCAATCTGACCTGACCAGCTTTGCTCTTCTCATCTCTCTCCACTCTTAAGTCAGCAGCCATGGATAACACTAATATGAGAGAGAGAGAGAGAGAGAGAGAGAGAGAGAGAGAGAGAGGAGAGAGAGAGAAGAGAGAGAGAGGCTCTGTCATTATAGTGTGTAGTGTAGTGTAGTGTATCTTTGGCTGAACCCTGTGAACAGAGCAGAACAGATCCGCTGCTTGACATTTGGCCAGTGGAAGGCAGCCTGTTCCTTGTTACATGATCAAAACAAAACCCTACACTTTTGTTCCATGCCCTTGTCTTGATAGCCTCAGAGTCTTTTTCGGAAAAAGCTAATATCATATCTCGTATACAGCATCTGTCTGGTATAACAAGCAAGGGCTTAGCAACTACAATATGTCTGTTTCCCAAATGGCACCCTATTCAAAGTTTAGCGCACCATTTCAGACAGACTGTATTGCTCCCCTTCACTTGGACTCAGCTAAAAAGAAAGAGGATGATGATTACCTGGGGAATAGGAGGTTGCCAGTGTCAGCTCTTTCAAAAAGCTATTGCCTTCATCCCTAATGGCTTCCTATTCCCAATATAGTGCACTACTTACCTGGTCAAAAGTAGTGCGCTAAATAGGGAATAGGGTGCCATTTGGGATGCAGCCATGAGCTAAGTTTCCCACATTACACAGCCGGGTGGGCAAGGTTACTCTGGAAAACATCCATGTGTCCAGTCAACTGGAAACACCTTAATAAAGCCATGCCGTCGCTGCTGAGACTGCGGCTTTAGTGCTTAGACTGCTTACACAACTGAGGCCGAAGTCGATTATATTTTCTGTATGTCAACAATCCACTTGGGGGTCGACTCCAGAGGACGAGAGTGTTTTAGTTCCAGGCGATGTGCAGCACTTAGTGGAAATCAGAGCCCCACCTGCCTGGTATGGTGACGCGGAAAACTGTTCTCTTTTGACACCCTGAGGTATCAGCTAGACAGACAGACGGACGGACGGAGGGAGGGAGGGAGGGAGAGAGTACACAGGGTCAACATGACACACAGATCGATAACAGCGAATATGTTGACCTTTAGCCAGAGTTCCGAGGTCAGAGGGTGTCGTCCCCATTTCCCTCAGCCTTGTGGGTAATTGGACTGTATGGACATAGAAAGCTGCTGCGTCTCTCACACCCATAACGAAAGCAGTTTTACTATGCGATTGAATAAGTATGCATATGAGCGTGCATAATTGACATGGTTAGGGCTTAATTTTATTTCAATTAAATATCAACTACTCAGGGCCAAAATTATAGCCTAATTAGGAATCAAGAGTCTCAAACAGGTGCACAGATCACCTTAACAACCCAGGGCACGTTGGCAAATGAAACCCTGTTGATTAGTGTCTTTCTCCACTCCTCTAGATACCATATTCATGTCATTGAGACTGGTGTCAAATACTGGGAATTTGATGAAGAAGATCCTTCTCTGCTCAATTCTTATTTCCCATTGCTGTGAAAAAACAGTTTGACGTTTTACCTAATCAGAAAAATTATCATACCAATCACTGTGCCAACTGAATGATATAAATGTAATTTGAACAGAAATACAGTAGCCTATATCCTAATGACAGCCCAGGTATCTGATTGTATCTCGGCTCTATCTTGTTCTCCAGTAAGTGTATAGTAGGTGACAGGCTGTTGCCAGGGGCTCAGGTGTCATATCTAGATGGCAAGGCCCTGTCGACAGACAGACACCGAGATGGGCTGAGAAGGCTGCTTTTCTGCTTTCCGGTCATGACATCTGTTCCCTCCTCTCTTTATCCACTTACCTCTCCACGTACTGGACTGTCCTGTAAAAGAGAGACTCACTTCTTCACCTCACCCTATCTAGAGGCAGACAATACAAACTAAGGCTAGTTGTCTATCAGGGAGGATGGGGAGGAGTAGCAGCAACATTGATAGATAGATAGATAGATAGATAGATAGATAGATAGATAGATAGGTACTTTATTGATCCCCCGGGGGGGAAATTTCATAACAAAAAAAAAAAATAAAAAAAATAAAAACAATATCCATAAAATCCATAATCCTGAACTGTTATAGTTCGACTGTAGCAAAATAAAAAATAAAACTAAAGAAAATAGACGAAAGAAAACGAACTAAAACAACAATTAATGCACGAACAACGGGAGCTGCTTAACAGGCGACCACTCAGGGCGGCGCCAAACCGAACATTCGTTGAAATAGTTAAAAGGTTAAAAATAATTCAGATAAAATGTAACAGTTGGATAATGGATGACACTATAAACTTAAATAAAATACGAAATCCATCAGATATTGACTGAATTATTGCACATAAAACATTGTACTGTAACAGACAAATAATGAATGAGTTCAGGCATTTTTGGTGGGAATTCAGGTATTACATCTATTGTAAAATCTCACTTTTTTCCCCCATTATAATGCACTCATACAGGTAACTGCCAAAAAATAATGGAAACACTTGAGTAAATGAAGGATACAAAGTATATTGAAATCAGGTGCTTCCACACAGGTGTGGTTCCTGAGTTAATTAAGCAATTAACATCCTATCATGCTTAGGGGCGTGTATAAAAATGTTGGGCAGGCCATTATTTTGGCTACCATGGCTTTGCTCCCATTGGATGACAATGGATAATCTCTGTGAAATTAACTGTAAACATTTAACTGTAACCATTCAAGTTACAACAGGTTTGTACAAATCTCAATCTATTCTTTACATTTTGTTTGTGTCATTAGGTTTTTGTTCCCAGACTTGTGACCTTACCCATTGAAAGAAACAAGATTTAAATTGTGTTCATCGCGTTTGCCTCAGTTATGGTCATGCTTCCTTGACTGTGGGTGGGTGTTATTTTTCTGGTCAGGCCAAAGGATTAGGGGTGTTTGGTTATTGGTACAGTCTGGAATAGGGGTGTTTGGTTATTGGTACAGTCTGGATTAGGGGTGTTTAGTTATTGGTACAGTCTGGATTAGGGATGTTTGGTTATTGGTACAGTCTGGATTAGGGGTGTTTGGTTATTGGTACAGTCTGGATTAGGGGTGTTTGGTTATTGGTACAGTCTGGATTAGGGGTGTTTGGTTATTGGTACAGTCTGGATTAGGGGTGTTTGGTTATTGGTACAGTCTGGATTAGGGGTGTTTGGTTATTGGTACAGTCTGGATTAGGGGTGTTTGGTGAGTGATGTTTATGATGGTTGTAGTTGAGCTTGGAGAACAGTTTACAGTTGTACCATAGACATCTGTACCATAGTAGCCTTTTAAAACACAGAAGCCAAACGCAAAAAATATGGATACAACTTCCTCCACGCTCGTACATAATCATAATTCATATGCGTGCCACTAGAAATCCCTGCATTAACATGTTTCTGTTAGACAATACATCTTAACAAAACATACCATATTATTGGCCTGCTAATGTGCCTGGACCTTGTATGCTTGCTAAACTGCAGAGAAAAAACCCATAACTAATCAAAATAGTTGTCCAATCATGGAGGCTAGATGTAGTTATTGTACTCGAAAACGATAATAACATTTTTCATTACATTGTGTTGTTGTAGCCTAGGTAGGAAACATTTCTTGTCCCACAAAACTGATACAATAGAGTAGGTTTTTGAGCTGTGTACTCAGGGACAGGGTAACAGGTGTATAAAATCAGCAATGCAATCTCCATAGACAAACATTGGCAGTTGAATGGCCTTAGTGAAGACCTCAGTGACTTCAACGTCAGCACAAGAACAATTCGTCGGGAGCTTCATGAAATGGGTTTCCATAGCCGAGCATCCGCACACAAGCCTAAGATCACCATGCACAATGCCAAGCGTCAACTGGAGTGGTGTGAAGCTCGCTGCCATTGGACTCTGGAGCAGTGGAAACGTGTTCTCTGGAGTGATTTATCATGTTTCACCATCTGGCAGTACGACGAACAAATCTGGGTTTGGTGGATGCCAGGAGAACGCTACCTGCCCAAATGCATAGTGCCAACTGTAAAGTTTGGTGGAGGAGGAATAATGGTCTGGGGCTGTTTTTCTTGTTCGGGCTAGGCCCCTTAGTTCCAGTGAAGGGAAATCTTAACGCTAGAGCATACAATTACATTTTAGACGATTGAGCTTATGAATTATGGCCTAATATGGATGCGCTTCTAACTTAAGCTATAGGCTACATCTCCAGCCTATCTGTCTACATTGCTCTATTGCGCAATTACGCAGCTGGCCCCTCCGCTGCCACGACTATTCCTCTTAAATATTGTGGAGTCCCAGGAAAAGCCAGACTACAAAAGCTTGCTGGACACTTATTTCTACTTATTTTCTTTAGGCTACCAATTGGAGGAGAGATGCACGCTTGCTCTTGCTTGCTGAATGTAAAATATGCTACAGCATTAAGAACGGTCAGGGAGTAGGAACATATTTTACTGTATTAGGCCTTAACACTGATAGGCTACATCCTGACAAAATACACCATATAATGAATATCTAGCTAATGTTTAGCTTCTTGCTTCGGCTACACATCACTAGCCTCTCTCTTCCAGCTCTTCCTGTGCTCAATAGGCTATAGGCTACTCAAGCCTCTCCGCAATAAGACTTTCCCCTTCTCGTGAAATCCCAGGAAAAGCTAAAGGAGAAGGCTGATTGGAGCATTTATTTATACTCCAATCAAATCAAATTGTATTTGTTACATGCGCCGAATACAACAGGTGTAGATCTTAGTGAAATGCTTACCTACAAGCCCTTAATCAACAATGCTTTAAGAAGTTAAGAAAAAAACATGTTTAAACTGAAAGTAAAAGTAACAAATAGTAAAACAGCATCAGTAAAATAACAATAGTGAGGCGATATACAGGAAGTACCGGTACAGAGTCAATGTGAGGAGACTATATACAGGAAGTACCGGTACAGAGTCAATGTGAGGAGGCCATATACAGGAAGTACCGGTACAGAGTCAATGTGAGGAGGCTATATACAGGAAGTACCGGTACAGAGTCAATGTGAGGAGACTATATACAGGAAGTACCGGTACAGAGTCAATGTGAGGAGGCCATATACAGGAAGTACCGGTACAGAGTCAATTTGAGGAGGCTATATACAGGAAGTACCGGTACAGAGTCAATGTGAGGAGGCCATATACAGGAAGTACCGGTACAGAGTCAATTTGAGGAGGCCATATACAGGAAGTACCGGTACAGAGTCAATTTGAGGAGGCTATATACAGGAAGTACCGGTACAGAGTCAATGTGAGGAGGCCATATACAGGAAGTACCGGTACAGAGTCAATGTGAGGAGGCTATATACAGGAAGTACCGGTACAGAGTCAATGTGAGGAGACTATATACAGGAAGTACCGGTACAGAGTCAATGTGAGGAGGCCATATACAGGAAGTACCGGTACAGAGTCAAATTGAGGAGGCTATATACAGGAAGTACCGGTACAGAGTCAATGTGAGGAGACTATATACAGGAAGTACCGGTACAGAGTCAATGTGAGGAGGACATATACAGGAAGTACCGGTACAGAGTCAATTTGAGGAGGCTATATACAGGGCGTACCGGTACAGAGTCAATGTGCGAAGGCACCAGTTAGTTGAGGTAATGAGGTTATATGTACATGTAGGTAGAGTTAAAGTGACTATGCATAGATAATAAACAGAGTAGCAGCAGCGTAAAAAGGGGTCTGGTGGCCCTTTGATTAGCTAATCATCAGTCTTATGGCTTGGGGGTAGAAGCTGTTAAGAAACCTTTTGGACCTAGACTTGGCGCTCCTGTACCGCTTGCCGTGACGTAGTAGAAAGAACAGTTTATGACAAGGTGATAGAGGTCTTGGATGGCAGGAAGCTTGGCCCCAGTGATGCACTAGGCCGTACGCACTACCCTCTTTAGTGCCTTGCGTTTAGAGGCCGAGCAGTTGCCATACCAGGCGGTGATGCAACCAGGCGGTGATGCAACCATTCAGGATGCTCTCGATGGTGCTGCTTTAGAACCTTTTGAGGATCTGGGGATCCATGCCAAATCTTTTCAGTCTCCTGAGGGGGAATAGGCTTTGTTGTGCCCTCTTCATGACTGTCTTAGTGTGTTTGGTCCATGATAGTTTGTTTGTGATGTGGACACCAAGGAACTTGAAGCTCTCAACCTGCTCCACTACAGCCCCGTCGATGAGAATGGGGGAGTGCTCGGTCCTCCATTTCCTGTAGTCCACAATCAAAGCCTAATAGCCTATTTGGGGAAAGAAGCAGGCTTGCTCTTGTAAATTACTGAATGTAAAACAGGCCTACAGCATAGAAAATGCATGTTGAGGAGAGTAAGTGCATTGGTTTGATCACTTTTAGCCAGTTATGATAACATTGTAGCACTGATGCATTGCAAATATTTGCACAGGACAGACAGACCCAAAGGAATTGACAACCAATGGAAATCACTTGCAAACCACTTGAGCAACGAGGCAATTACATGTTGTGTAAGATGCGCAGGCTAAACAGTGTTTGTTGTTAAATTGCTACATTTAAATACGAGTTACTATATTATGTTTTATTAGGCCTATATGTATATTGAAGTATTATTTGCAGTTGTCACTAAGACAATGAACACACTGAAAGCACTGGATGGTATTGTGTTACCACCTTATTAATAGGCCTACAGAGTGCAGTAGGATGCATTGATCAGTTTATTGACCGGTGCAGGACTGTAGCCTATAGTCTATCATTTTGGCGTAGCTATCGATAGTTATTGGCTTGCTGGATGGCCCTTAACTCTGACACAACACAACTAACGTTATTATCACAACAGAACTCCTAGTAGGTCTAGCTAACAATAGCGAACTTGAATGAAATAAATATACAATTACATTTCATTACATTTCACTTAATTTACTTGACTTTAATACCCTATAAATTGACACCATCAAATAATTTACTCTGGCAAGTTTCCCACCAGCAAGCTGCAGTAGGGATGTAAAGCGAAAGTTGAATCCATCACTTCCGTTGTTTGACTGGGTCCCAGTCAAACAACGGAAGTGATGGATTCAACTTTGGCAACATTCGAAAATTAGGTGGATACAGTATGTACAGGAGATCAGTATACAGATTTGTACATATGACACAGTTCATTTGAAAGCCATACAACGTTTGCATATGAAGCATACAGAAACGATGTGCGTACGCCATTCCCTGCAGATATCAGTAAAACACAGACCTACATGAAACACATTACAAACTGAACTAGAGTATCAGTGTTGTGTTTGTTTTCATTTCACAAGTATATCCAAGTTGCTGGGGGTAATTGGATAGTGAATTAACTCTGGTATGGTTTGGTTTATAGCCATTTTTATAACGTCACCTTCCCACTAAAATGAAAGTGGAGAGTCATGCTGCGCAGAACAGAGAAAGGCTATCTATCTTCCTCCCAAATGGCACCCGATTCCCTACATAGGGCACTACTTTTGACAAGAGCCCTATGGGCCCTGGTGGAAAGTAGTGCACTATAAAGGGAAAAGGGTGCCATTTAGAACGCAGCCGCTGTGTTGATGTTATAGAGGTCAGCCTGCAGTCACAATGGAAAAACAAAAGCTGTCAGTTCTCAACTCTCACCTTTTCATAAATCTTCACTGACACCGTATTAAAACAACTGTCTATTTTTGGTTACACTAAGGGAGAACGACTGTCCCCTTTTATTGAAGCCCCGGAAGTTCAAGACTGACCTCTGTACTGAAGGCATTGTTTGCAGAAAACAGGATCCCCCATTATAGTGAATGGAAAAATGGTAATCTTCATGGTCAATCATCATGTAAATATAATTATTTTAGAAGACAATCAATTGCTTTTAATACACCAAATTATTTTAAAATCGCACACAAAAGAAGTTAAAAGAGACATTTGGTTGCTAATGGAAGCCTGCAGTACCCCGATCGGCCTTCAACTGGAGTTACTCAATAGGAGGGGGCAGCACTGAGCTAACCTGCACTTCCTGGAGTAGCTCAAACTGCGCATAGTACAGTCGTGGCCAAAAGTTTTGAGAATGACAAGTATTGGTCTCCACAAAGTTTGCTGCCTCAGTGTTGATGATGGCAATTTGCATATACTCCAGAATGTCATGAAGAGTGATCAGATGAATTGCAATTAATTGCAAAGTCCCTCTTTGCCATGAAAATGATCCCAAACTTAATCCCCAAAAAACATTTCCACTGCATTTCAGCCCTGCCACAAAAGGACCAGCTGCCATCATGTCAGTGATTGTCTCGTTAACACAGGTGAGAGTGTTGACGAGGACAAGGCTGGAGATCACTCTGCCATGCTGATTGAGTCAGAATTACAGACTGGAAGCTTTAGAAGGAGGGTGGTGCTTGAAATCATTGTTCTTCCTCTGTCAACCATGGTTACCTGCAAGGAAACACGTGCCGTCATCATTGCTTTGCACAAAAGGGGCTTCACAGGCAAGGATATTGCTGCCTGTAAGATTGCACCTAAATCAACCATTTATCGGATCATCAAGAACTTCAAGGAGAGAGGTTCAATTGTTGTGAAGAAGGCGTCAGGGCGTCCAAGAAAATCAAGCAAGTGCCAGGACCGTCTCCTAAAGTTGATTCAGCTGCGGGATCGGGGCACCACCAGTGCAGAGCTTGCTCAGGAATGGCAGCAGGCAGGTGTGAGTGCATCTGCACGCACAGTGAGGCGAAGACTTTTGGAGGATGGCCTGGTGTCAAGAAGGGCAGCCAAGAAGCCACTTCTCTCCAGGAAAAACATCAGGGACAGACTGATATTCTGCAAAAGGTACAGGGATTGGACTGCTGAGGACTGATGTAGAGTCATTTTCTCTGATGAATCCCCTTTCCGATTGTTTGGGCCATCCGGAAAACACCTTGTCCGGAGAAGACAAGGTGAGTGCTACCATCAGTCCTGTGTCATGCCAACAGTAAAGCATCCTGAGACTATTCATGTGTGGGGTTGTTTCTCAGCCAAGGGAGTGGGCTCACTCACAATTTTGCCTAAGAACACAGCCATGAATAAAGAATGGTACCAACACATCCTGCGAGAGAAACTTCTCACAACCATCCAAGAACAGTTTGGTGACGACCAATGCCTTTTCCAGCATGATGGAGCACCTTGCCATAAGGCAAAAGTGATAACTAAGTTGCTCTGGGAATAAAACATCAACATTTTGGGTCCATGGCCAGGAAACTCCCCAGAACTTAATCCCATTGAGAACTTGTGGTCGATCCTCAAGAGGCGGGTGGACAAACAAAAACACACAACTTCTGACAAACTCCAAGCATTGATTATGCAAGAATGGCCTGCCATCAGTCAGGATGTGGCCCAGAAGTTAATTGACAGCATGCCTGGGCGGATTGCAGAGGTCTTGAAAAAGAAGGGTCAACACTGCAAATATTTACTCTTTGTATAAACTGAATGTCATTGTCAATGAAAGCCTTTGACACTTATGGAATACTTGTAATTATACTTCAGTGTACCATTGTAACTACTGACATAAAGATCTAAGAACACTGAAGCAGCAAACTTTGTGGAGACCAATACTTGTGTCATTCTCAAAACTTTTGGCCACGACTGTGTCTGCAACGTCACTTCCTGGAGTAGCTCTAACTGCGCATGTTATGTCTCCATGAGATGTAATCTTAACCGACTTAATTTGGCTTCAATGCGCTATTGAGTCTTCACATAGGAATGAATGGTATCACGTGACCAATGGCTTTGTCCATTCACACGTAGGCCAACACTTACTAACAAGATGTTATTTCTTACATTATTTGCACAGAATGTTTCTAGTACTAGTAACTACAGCCCAAAATAACTAATAATTAGGTTGGTGGTCACTCAGCAGAAATTCAACCAGAAATCTGACCTGGATCCTTTGTATGGACTTCCCGAGGCAGCCCCATTCATCCCAGGTGCTACATCAAAAATGTTGATGGAGGAGAAGTGGAGTACTAGGCCGCATTACCTTTACATTACCTGGTTATTGCCAATGCTGTGTACGCCAACATAACGAAGGAGCTGATCGTGGACTACAGGAGACAGCAGAGAGAGCACGCCCCCATCCACAGGGCCGCAGTGGAGAGGGTCAAAAGCTTCAAGTTCCTTGGTGTGCACATGTTGAAATGGTTCCTACACATCAACAGCGCCTCTTCAACCTCAGGAGGCTGAAGAAATTTGTCTTGGCCCATAAGAACCTCAAACTTCTACAGATGCACCATCGAGAGCATTCCATCGGGCTGTATAACTGCCTGATACAGTAACTGCACCGCCCCACAACCACAGGGCTCTCCTGAGGGTGGTGCGGTCAGCCCAGTGCATCATCTGGGGCACACTGCCTGTCTTCCAGGGCATCTACAGCACCTGGTGTCACCCAGTGGCAAGGGAGATCATCGAGGACCTCAGCCAACCGAGCCTGTTTACCCCGCTAACATCTAGAAGGCGGAGACAGTACAGGTGCATCATAGGAGCGAGAGACTGATAAACAGCTTATATCTCCAGGCCATCAGACTGTTAAACAGTCATCACTAGCCGGCCTCTGCCCAGTACCCTGCCCTGAACCTTAGACACCGTCACTAGCCGACTACCACCCGGTACCCTATCCTGCACCTACAGTCATTGAACACTGGTCACTTTAATAATGTTTACATACCATTTTAACCACTTTATATGTACAGTACCAGTCAAAAGTTTGGACACACCTACTCATTCAAGGATTGTAGAATAAGAGTGAAGACATCAACACTAAACACGAAATAACATATATGGAATCTTGTAGTAACCAAACCAAACAGTCTTGAAGGATGCTGAACACTTGTTGGCTGCTTTTCCTTCACTCTGCGGTCCAACTCATCCCAAACCATCTCAATTGGGTTGAGGTCAGGTGATTGTGGAGGCCAGGTCATCTGATCCAGCACTCCATCACTCTCCTTCTTGGACAAATAGCCATTACACAGCCTGGAAGTGTGTTGGGTCATTGTCCTGTTGAAAAACAAATGATAGTTCCACTAAGCGCAAACCAGACGGGATGGCGTATCGCTGCAGAATGCTGTGGTAGCCATGATGGTTAAGTGTGCCTTGAATTCTAAATAAATCACTGACAGTGTCACCAGCAAAGCACCCCCACACCATCACACCTCCTGCTCCATGCTTCACGGTGGGAAATACGCATGCGGAGATGATCCGTTAACTTACTCTGCGTCTCACAAAGACACGGCGGTTGGAACCAAAAATCTCAAAGGCTGGTAACTAATGAACTTATCCTCTGCAGCAGAGGTAACTCTGGGTCTTCCTCTCCTGTTGTGGTCCTTGTGAGAGCCAGTTTCATCATAGCACATAGGTTTTTGCGACTGCACATGAAGAAACGTTCAAAGTTCTTTACATTTTCCTGAGTTACTTAAAATAATGATGGATTGTCGTTTCTCTTTGCTTATTTGAGCTGTTCTTGCCATAATATGACTTGGTATTTAACAAAATAGGGATATCTTCTGTATACCACCCCTATCTTGTCACAACACAACTGACTGGCTCAAACGCATTAAGGGAAAATCAATTCTACAAATGAACTTTTAACAAGGCACACCTGTTAATTGAAATGCATTCTAGATGACAATCTCATGAACCTGGTTGAGGAAATGCCAAGAGTGTGTAAAGCTGTCATCAAGGCAAAGGGTGGCTACTTAACCATCATGGCTACCACAGCATTCTGCAGCGATATGCTGCAATAGTCTATGTGCCGGGGGGCTAGGGTCAGTTTGTTAAATCTGATGTTATTATCCAGTGTCTTGTGTGAATTTAAGTATGCTCCCTCTAATTCTCTCTCTCTCCCACTCTACCTCCTCTCCCGGAGGACCGGAGCCTACCCGGAGGACCATGCTTCAGGACCACCTGTCCTGATGATTCCTAGCTGTCCCCAGTCCACCTGGTTGTGCTGCTGCACCGGTTTCAACTCCTCTGCCTGCGGTTATGGAACCCTGACCTGTTCATTGGACGTGCCACCCTGTCCCAGACCTGCTGTTTTCACCTCGCTCTCGCTCTATTGCACTGAAAAACCAAGTGACATTCACTCCTGATGTATTTACCTGTTGCAACCTCCACAACTACTTTTATTATTATTTGACCCTGCTGGTCATCTATGAACATTTGAACATCTTGGAGATAGAACTGGCCTTAATGGCCATAAATTGTTATAATCTCGACCCGGCACAGCCAGAAGAGGACTGGCCACCCCTCAGAGCCTGGTTCCTCTCTAGGTTTCTTCCTAGGTTTTGCCTTTCTAGGGAGTTTTTCCTAGCCACCGTGCTTCTACATCTGCATTGTTTGCTGTTTGGGGTTTTAGGCTGGGTTTCTGTTTAGCACTTTGTGACATCGGCTGATGTAAAAAGCGCTTTATAAATACATTTGATTAATTGATTGATTAAGGCCAAACAGTTCTATTTTTGTTTCATCAGACCAGAGGAAATTTCTCCAAAAAGTACAATCTTTGTCCCCATGTGCAGTTGCAAACCATAGTCTGACTTTTTTATGGCAGTTTTGGAGCAGTGGCTTCTTCCTTGCTGAGCTGCCTTTCAGGTTATGTTGATATAGGACTTGTTTTACTGTGGATATACATACTTTTGTACCTGTTTCCTCAAGCATCTTCACAAGGTCCGTTACTTTTGTTCTGGGATTGATTTGCACTTTTCGCACCAAAGTACGTTCATCTCTAGGAGATGAAAGTACGTTCATCTCTAGGAGAACACATCTCCTTCCTGAGCGGTATGACGGCTGCGTGGTCCCATGGTGTTTATACTTGCGTACTATTATTTGTACAGATGAACGTGGTACCTTCAGGTCTTGGCTGTTTTCTTTTGATTTTCCCATGATGTCGAGCAAAGAGGCACTGAGTTTGAAGGTAGGCCTTGAAATACATCCACAGGTACACCTCCAATTGACTCAAATTGATCAGAAGCTTCTAAAGCCATGACATCAATTTCTGGAATTTTCCAAGCTGTTTAAAGGCACAGTCAACTTAGTGTATGTAAACTTCTGACCCACTGGAATTGTGATATAACTAATTATAAGTGAAATAATCTGTCTGTAAATAATTGTTGGAAGAATGACTTGTGTCATGCACAAAGTAGATGTCCCAACCTGACTTGCCAAAACTATAGCTCGTTAACATGAAATCTGTGGAGCGGTTGAAAAATGAGTATTAATGACTTCAACTTAAGTGTATTTAATCTTCCGACTTCAACTGTATATATTTATATTTCAAATGGGCTCTCGAGTGGTGCAGTGGTCTAAGACACTGCATCTCAGTGCTAGAGGCGTCACTACAGACAACCTGGTTCGAATCCAGACTATATCACAACCGGCCGTGATTGGAAGAGTCCCCTAAGCAAGCTGGTCTTGAGGCTCTGTTCACAAACACAAACAGACCCCACAGAGCCCCAGGACAGCTCAGTTAGCATAGCCTTGCTATTGAGAAAGTTAGCCGTAGGCAGCCCTGGCTCTCACGAGAAGACAGGCTATTTGCACACTGCCCACAAAATGAGGTGGAAACTGAGCTGCACTTCCTAACCTCCTGCCAAATGTATGACCATATTAGACACTCATATTTCCCCCAGATTACACAGAACCAAGAAGAATTTGAAAACAAATCAAATTTTGATATACTCCCATATGTATTGGGTGAAATACCACAGTGTGTAATCACAGCAGCACGATTTGTGACCTGTTGCAACACACAAAGGGGAACCAGTGAAGAACAAACCCCATTGTAAATACAACCCATATGTATGTTTATTGATTTTCCCTTTTAACTATTTGCACATTGTTACAACACTGTATATAGACTTAATTATTTTGGAACTTGTGTAATGTTTATATGTTTTCCATGCCAATAAAGCCCCTTGAATTGAATTTTGAGAGAGAGAGGAGACATCGGTCTACACGGGACAAAGGAATAGTTAATTAGCCATCAGACATCGTTCAATTATAATGCAAATTTTACCGTGCACGGACCACAAACTTCACATAGACAGGACTGTAAAATGCAGACACTTGACTTTCGTCGTCAACGGCGGTAAAGACAGACTTGTCAAGGCTCATTAATAGCATCGTCTCTGAGCTGGGTAAAGACGGAGCATGGGGGAGAGGAATTGGCATTATCATGTCAGGAAAAGGAATTGTCCTAATGGCTCAATCTCCTGTATCTCCAGAAGTAATTGCTGCTACTGAAGGCAGAAGCAAAAAAAAGAAAAGTGGGAACAGTCTGGGAAGAAGCATTGAAAAAATTACTGGTGGATAGATAGTCGTTTTTATCATTCTAGTGTCTTTTCTTTCTTCTTCGGGCTGTTTGTTAAGCAATCCCTCTCTTTTGTTCATCCATCTCTCTGGCTGGGCTCTGAGACTCTTGTTCCCTGTGCTGGTTTTAATGCAGCAGGCTGGCTACAGTGACAGATGGAAGCAGGCAAGAGGTTGGACAACTGTACATTGTAATTGGGTCAAAAATTATCACACTCAATCAGAGAAGGGGACACATCATGATACAAGGCTTGTCATTAGCTCACTGTGCTGTTTGATCATGTGTTTTAGTCTCTTTTCAAGCTACAGTATTTTGTGCATTTCTCGACGGAAATATACTGTAGGACTCATTGAAAAAATAAATCAGCATGCCAATATTTACGGATGTTGACATAGAATAGCAGTCCATTCTAAACTATTTAAATCATTGATATTACAATAAGTGAGAAAATTCAGCTTCAGCTGTAGGTGGTAAAAACATGTAACATTGGTAGAGAAGTCACTTCATTTCACTGTTGAGGTCAAACCGGGACGTACATTGCAGAAGTTGATTCGTCCAGGAAAGCGGAGATTGTACCCAGGTTTGATTACATGCACATCATGTGGATATGACCATTTTTCTGACAGACCAGTACTTATGTGACAGAAGGTAATATCAATTACGTTTCTCAACATTTCTTAGTAGGAAACATTAGGGAAATTAAAATGGAGCATTCAAAGTACCAGTTGAGACTTGTAAATGAGATATTTCTCTATTTCATTTTTTATTAATTTGCTAAAATTTCACACAGAAAAAATCTAGGAAGAGTCTTGGTGGTTTTAAACTTTTCCATTTAAGAATGATGGAGGCCACTGTGTTCTTGGGGACCTTCAATGCTGCAGACATGTTTTGGTGTCCTTCCCCAGATCTGTTTCTCGACACAATCCTGTCTCTGAGCTCTACGGACAATTCCTTTGACCTCATGGCTTGGTTTTTGCTCTGTCATGCACTGTCAACTGTGGGACCTTACATAGACAGGTGTGTGCCTTTTTCCAAATCATATCCAATCAATTGAATTTACCACAGGTGAACTCCAATCAAGTTGTAGAAACATCTCAAGGATGATCAATGGAAATAGGATGCACCTGAACTAAATTTTGAGTCTCATAGCAACGGGTCTGTATTTATTTTTATGTTAAATAAATTAGCAAAAATGTTTTGTCATTATGGGGTATAGATTGATGAGAAAAGAAATATTGAATCCATTTCAGAATAAGGCTGTAACATAAAAGAATGGGGTCTGAATACTTTCCCAATGCACTGTATATTTATATTAGCACACACACACACGCAAAACCATATTTCTTTTAACTGTCGTTGTGATTCTAATACAGCATAGACATCTCTGGATGATTGTCACGCAGATTACAACACCATTTTCATCTTGAGTTGAAAATCCCAGTCGAATCGTAACCATTCCTCATGTAAAACAGACATGAAATGAGAGAACACACTTGTCCCAGTCTGTGTGATTGACTTTGCATGTGGTCAGCTTCTTGAGATGCATTTGCCTGAGTCATTGTGTCAAAGCGTTGGACCCCTGAGAGTGGATGAAATCACTGCCATTGAGACGTTATCGTGCACTTGAACTTAACTGTATGGAGCTCCCAGCATTCCCTGCACTCAAACCAACCTCAACCACAGGAGTGTGATAGACGTGACTGAATTTAAGCGTGTGATCAGCACTGCTCAGAGAGCCCTCGACTGGGAACTATCGATTTCTCAAGAGCAACGATTATTGCACACCGTTGATTCTGTTATGAAACAGAGAGAGAGAGGCTACAGAGAAACTAAACCAACAGAAGACGTAATTACTTTTCGGAATAATACAAATACCAAATCGAACAAAGAGAACCAAGGACGTAACTCGATTTGTTGTCAGTGGGCTTCTAGTATATCTAAGACAGTTACAAAATCTTTCAAAACCACTTTGCGTCTCCAACAAGGCCACAAAGTCATCTTGATTGTTTCTTTAATCAGCCCCTGTATTCCGAATAGAAATGTGCATGTTTTTACATCCTTACACCAATGTGTTTTCCAAAGGTTTCTTTGTTCATTTAAAAGAGTTTGCAAGAGAGAAAATATTGTATTTCTCAGTAATTAATGGAGAAGCTAGACAGCTGTAGCCCAGGCTTGATTAGACAAAGCCCAGAAGGATCTAAATCAAGTGTAGCGGACTCAAAACCACTGCTTCCTGCTGTCTGGTCAATATTTATGTAGCCTTGATTCAGCCCTTCCCTCATAAGCAGAGTGAATGTGAGACTACAGTCTGGCAACGGAAGATATAATAGTGTTACTATATAACCGACTGAATTAATTCCAATACACATCATCCCATGGTAGGTCATCCCTGTGGTGATCTGTAGTGTGATAGGCCTATGAGATTAACTGCCAAAAAGTGGAAAAAGCTACTGCAATACAGTGGAAAAACACTATTGGGCTCTTGATCAAATGTGGGGACGGGGAGCATAATGCTACTACAAAAGAAACAGCTGTAGAAATTGAAACTTGACAACCCTCAAATCTATATGTACAGTTGAAGTCGGAAGTTTACATACACTTAGGTTGAAGTCATTAAAACTCATTTTTCAACCACTCCACAGATTTCATGTTAACAAACTATAGTTTTGGCAAGTTGGTTAGGACATCTACTTTGTGTATGATACAAGTAATTCTTCCAGCAATTGTTTAGACAGATTATTTCACTTATAATTCACTATATCACAATTCCAGTGGGTCAGAAATGTACATACACTAAATTGACTGTGCCTTTAAACAGCTTGGAAAATTCCAGAAAAAGATGTCATGGCTTTAGAAGCTTCTGATAGGCTAACTGACATAATTTGAGTCAATTGGAGGTGTACCTGTGGATGCATTTCAAGGCCTACCTTCAAACTCAGTGCCTCAAAAAATTGTAGACCTCCACAAGTTTGGTTCATCCTTGGGAGAAATTTTCAAATGCCTGAAGGTACCATGTTTATCTGTACAAACAATAGTACGCAAGTATAAACACTATGGGACCACGCAGCCGTCATACCGCTCAAGAAGGAGACGCGTTCTGTCTCCTAGAGATTAACATACTTTGGTGTGAAAAGTGCAAATCAATCCCAGAACAACAGCAAAGGACCTTGCGAAGATGCTGGAGGAAACAGGTACAAAAGTATCCATATGCACAGTAAAACGAGTCCTATATCAACATAACCTGAAAGGCCCCTCAGCAACGAAGAAGCCACTGCTCCAAAACCGCCATAAAAAAGCCAGACTACGGTTTGCAACTGCACATGGGGACAAAGATCGTACTTTTTGGAGAAATGTCCTCTGGTCTGATCAAACAAAAATAGAACTGTTTGGCCATAATGACCATCGTTATATTTGGAGGAAAAAGGGGAGGCTTGCAAGCCAAAGAACACCAACCATGAAGCACGGGGGTGGCAGCATCATGTTGTGTGGGTGCTTTGCTGCAGGAGCGGCTGGTGCACTTCACACAATAGATGGCATCATGAGGTAGGAAAATTATGTGGGTATATTGAAGCAACATCTCAAGACATCAGTCAGGAAGTTAAAGCTTGGTCGCAAATGAGTCTTCCAAATGGACAATGACCCCAAGCATACTTCCAAAGTTGTGGCAAAATGGCTTAAGGACAACAAAGTCGAGGTATTGGAGTGGCCATCACAAAGCCCTGACCTCAATCCTATAGAACATTTGTGGGCAGAACTGAAAAAGCGTGTGCGAGCAAGGAGGCCTACAAACCTGACTCAGTTACACCAGTTCTGTCAGGAGGAATGGGCCAAAATTCAAACTTATTTGGGGAAACTTGTGGAAGGCTATATGTAACATTTGACCCAAGTTAAACAATTTAAAGGCAATGCTACCAAATACTAATTGAGTGTATGTAAACTTCTGACCCACTGGGAACGTGATGAAAGAAATAAAATCTGAAATAAATCATTCTCTCTACTATTATTCTGACATTTCACATTCTTAAAATAAAGTGGTGATCCTAACTAAGACAGGGAATTTTTACTAGGTTTAAATGTCAGGAATTGTGAAAAACTGAGTTTAAATGTATTTGGCTGAGGTGTATTTAAACTTCCAACTTAAACTGTACATGTATTTCCATATTCAGTTTGATAGATTTGTATAATTATTTCTGAATGGCTCAAGGCATCCACCAGGATCATCACCACATAGGCTTGCTGATGCATCACAAACCAGACGGTCTGATCTGCCAATAGATTTGATGACAGTTCCCCACAGAAGCCAGCCGACATCACAACACTGTATCCCCTAGTTGCAGCCTGTCACAGAGAGAGGCGGAGAGATGGAGGAGAGGGAGGAAGACTGGGGTGTATTCATTACGACAATTCTGTTGCAAACGGAACAAAACGGGGCGGGACCTATCTGAATTTGTCCAATAGAAAAGTCACGGTTTGCTCTATTTTCTTCCTTTTGGTTCTTAAACGGTAAACGGTTTCTGTAATGAATACGCTACAGCCTGTCAAAGGGTGGGGGGTGGAGGTCGGGAGGAAATGTGAAGAGAGGGACAGAGGAGAAGGAGGAGAGGGAGGAAGCCTGTCACATCTGACAGAAGGAACTGTATCTCAGGGGTGTGTGAAGAAGAACAGCACTCTGAGGCACTCTGAGACTGGACCCCCTACAGTGGCTGATATCTACACAGTCTGACTAAGCTTAAGAGACAGTCAGACTCTTTACATCCAGCAGCATCAGCACAAATATCTTTCCCAAAACTCAGAAAAAGTCAGACAGGTATGTCAAAGATTAGGATAGCGTAGCTATCAGCAAAAAAGTACTCCATTGGAGGAGTTTATTAACTTTCATATGGGGGGGCGTATACCAGGTAAAGTCCACATTTTCAGTAATTTACAACTTGTGCTTTAAGTTAACACAGGAGTAGAATTTCCACAAATATTGCACATTTCCTCAAATATCAGAACTGCAAATCCCTCTTTTAACACAAGGACCCCACCCCCCCCCCATCCTGCATCCCCGACCCCTCATCAATCCCCCCAGTTCCCCAGCTCACCTGAGCCTGTCCTCCTCCTTCTTCCTCAGCTTCATGTCCCTCTGCACCACCTTCAGCACGTGCTCCGCCTCGCCGTCCGTCAAGCCCGACAGATCCAGCTTGCGCCCCATCTCTCCTGGCCTCGCCAACGCCACGGGGTAGTGCTGCAGGGGAGGCACCGGGGGCCTGGGGAGACACTCAGGAGGCCGGGGCAGGGACAACCCTGCACAGGGGAGGAGGTAGAGGGGGTTTAGAGAGAGAAGTGGAGGAGACGGTCCATAACTGTGTCTATAAAGACTTTCTACAGTCAATGTTCCAGCGTTTTTCTATTGTGTTATGTGTACTGTAGTGTCTTGATGACCTCACAAAAAGCATTTCCATGTAAATGGACACTAAAGTTATCATATAGTACAAGCGTATAAGTGTGGATGTAGCATATCCCTATTGAGTGAGATGAGAGGGGATGGAGAGAATGGTGATTCATAAGCTCAGACAATGATGTGCTCCATTATTGACCTCGACTACAGGAAGACCCTCTCCTCTCTTCTCCCTCCCGCCATTTTTCATTTCATTTACCCAGTCTTCCTCAAGCATCATCGTCAGAATCCTTTTGACAAGGATGGATGGGTAGGCGACATATCTAGTCGTTTGCAGACCGGAAGGTGAAGTTGCCATTTTCTATCTAATTGGCAATCAATTACCAATGTCATATTGTATGTTGAAAACACATCTCTGGAAGGTGTGTACAAGTCAGCTGTTTTCAGTCAACTTAAGATATAAATAAACAACACATCAAAAGGCACATAATGCCAGGAGTGAAAGTAAGGTGGTATGGTTGGGTACGGCGTACTGGCAAAATAAATAGTGGGGGTACACCGAACCGGTAAAACGTCTACCTATCACAATTAATACAACATGCCCAAAAAACTATAGGCTATTACACCATTATTTAACATTACTGCATGAAAAATGTGCATATTGAATGGAAAACCTGGTGGTATACGCTCCAATTTGCGTTATGGTTCGACGAGAACACCTACATTTTGTCAAGGCTGCGATGTGTGGCCGAGATAAGCGCGAACAAGGTGGATATGAGTGGCCGAGCACAAGGCGCAATACAATACACATAGTTGTTTTGTAAAAGATGTCTCTTTCCAGTCATCAAATTGCCGGTGCACAGTGCAGTACAGAAGCTAAGCTTTCCCTAGAGTAAATTGAATTGCCAAAATTGTATAGCCTAATTTGCTTAATCCTATCTATACAGAAATAAATACAATCATTCAATTTGTTTTTGCTGTGTATTGTTTTAAAACGCAATTTGGACAGCCAAATATCAAATAGATGACTGTGGAGTTGCGAGTTGTCAGTGAACAGCAGAGACGCAGACAGGCATATTGCAATATTGAAAAAAATGCAATCGCGAAAATACTGTCTGGAAAGCAAATGGCTATTGCTGTAAAGGTGACAATGAAAGGCCTCCAATATGTATTTTAGTTATCTAAATTCTCAACATAATTATTGGCATCTTATGGTAAGAAGCCACTATGCACATAGCGCTGCCTATGTTAAAATGTATTACATGTTAAAAGTGACATGACAAATCTTTATAGGCCTTGGCTACTAGACCCATAAGACATCATATTTGGCACTGAAAATATTCCTGCACCTCTTCTAGAATATTGGCTAGCAGAGTTTACCTAACACTGCACCAAATACCTAAGTTTCAGACTCCTAATTATCCTTACACCTCTGAAGTCTAGCCACTTCCATAACACTCAAAAGTTGATTTCTCCCTCCACCGAATGTAGGATACATCCCTTACACTACTGGGGGCAAATTCTGTCACTAAATTAAGGGAAGGCCAAGTGTTAACTACATAAAAAAATTTAAAAAAGTCAGTCCGTCTCTAATTAAATAAAAATAAGTGTACAAGATAACATAATAAATAAATAAACAAATACAATCTCAAAGTAATTAAAGTTAAATTAAATACACCAGAATACAATTGCACTGTATTGCCCTCCAGATTGCCTGCTGAACTGGGGGGGTTAGGGGCTATTAGCATATGTAAAGATCCTTGGCCTTCCAGGGCAGACTACAAGACAGGTCAAGTTCTGTTTTTTCATAACTTCTCAATACTGAGTTTTTACTTCTTATCATTACAGTTGTCATGACGCTATTCCTTTCAGTGAATCGGCTAGCAGAGATGTGAGGGAAGTGGGGGGGGGGGGCAGTTTTATGACATTACAACAACGTCATAGAGTCATTCCTGGCAGAGACACTCTTTCCCTGGCCATGCAGTATGGGAGAGAGAGAAAGTGTCACAGTAGAACAAAGGAACTCCTACCTTTGGAGAATTAAACAATATTTCTAATTTTGGAAAATGTGGAAACGTTCGGTGGAGAAGCCAGCTACGATCCTGTCCACTTTGGGTCACCGTCGTGAGATCAGGAAAGACAGTACAGCCACATTACTCTAATTCTGTCTATACAGGTTCCACAGTTGTGAGGCTTGCATCTGAAATATTGTATGACATTTTTAACTAAGCATAACAATACTTTTGAACAGATAGCAATGTGATTTAGCCTTCTAAATTAGATAATTTTTTTCATAGTAAACTTATGCTCAGTCAGTCACCCCGCTCACGGGAGCACAGACATTGGGTGAGAAATATGAAACACGGCCCTTTTCCTCCCCAGTATAAAAGCCCTGTAACGAAACTCACCCTCAGTTCCAAATAATGTGAGGACCATGTTTAAAAGGGCTAACTTCAATTACAAAGTCCAGAAAACGTGAGAGCTTGCTCCACACATGAGATGGTATGATCACTCAAGAAGAAGTGAGTCCTAGCCCAACAGTCTGCAGCTGGAAAGGTGTGCAAATCTAATAAGAACATTGACAGACGCGGAAGCATCTACAAAGTGAGATGAACATCTCACACCACGACGACCCGGAAGACTCTACAAAGGACAATGGCGACCTCTACTGGGCAAACCAGAGCCTCACATGACCAGCTCAATCATAAATATTTAATTGCATTCCTTTCTCCAAACGAGCGGTTGTTAAAGTGCATATGTATTTATTTGAGCATAGCTCCCCATGTCCCATAGAGACCAATTCCTTTGTCTAGAAAACATTAGAGAGAAACTTAGGAGGGTCCAGCCTTCCATAAAGATAACAAAATTGGTCTAGTTTGGTCATCTAGGTGTGTGGTAACACATCATTCAAAGATCTAAAGACCTACCCGAGGCCCTCAGAAGAAAGATTATTGATGCCCATGAGTCTGGGAGGAGTTACAAATACATTTCCAAGCAATTCAAAGTACATCATTCCACTGTGGGCCTTGGGAGGGCCTTTGGGGAGGGTCTTTGGAGAGGGCCTTTGGGGAGGGTCTTTGGAGAGGGTCTTTGGAGAGGGCCTTTGGGGAGGGCCTTTGGGGAGGGCCTTTGGGGAGGGCCTTTTTTTGGAGGGCCTTTGGGGAGGGTCTTTGGGGAGGGTCATATATGTAGGTAGGTAGTAGAGTTGTGCTGTGTGTCCCAAATGGCACCCTATTCCCTATATAGTGCACTACTTTTGACCAGAGCCCAAAAGACACAATGTATAGACTAGAGGAGGGAGAATGCATCATTTCTCGGAACCCACAGGGGGAGGCAATTATTCAGTCCTGCTTTATTTTGTTTTGCCGTGTCAAGGACAGGAGGTGGAGGGCATCAATTACGCCTGTGTGTGTGTTTGAGTGTGTGTCAGTGTGCATCCGCTCGCCGCGGTGACTCAGCGATTTAGGCTCCGTGGCAGCCATCGTTCACGCTCCCCACAAGACCGTTTTCAATGATGATGCATTCCCTACCACACACACACACACACACACACACAAACACACACTCCATCCTGGGCCGATGTCACCACGTTTTTCATCACACACACTGTCAGTAACACACCCACCATCCCTGGACCTAAACCAATAACACTAATGAGGCTTGGATCAGCCTGAATCCAGCAGCACAGTGGGATGTGTGGGTTACACACAGTTTGCGTCCCAAATGGATCAAAAGTAGTGCACTATTGAACCTTTATTTAACTAGGAAAATTAGTTAAAGAACAAATTCTTATTTACAATGGACGGCCTACACCGGCCAAACCTGGACTATGTAGGGAATTGGGTGCCATTTGGGATGCAGCCACAGATACCAAACTGTGCTGATATGCTTTTATTTTATTTATTTATTTAACCTTCATTTAACTAGGCAACTGCTACGGTGCTTGGAGATTGTGTCCACAACATTTCAATGTCTTTTAAATGGGTGTGGACTATCGCAATCCTCCAAGACACATGTTCACCCCCAGACAATGGCTAAATCTAGTTCAAAGAGCCAAGAGAAAAGATAGCTTTTTTTGCTTCATACTGTGCACTATAAAAACATGGATTGTTCTTCTATCCTAACGTTAACCATTAGTGGGGGGGGGGGATGCAAAACTGACCCCAGATGAACATCTACGGGCAATTACAACCCTACTACCATAAACTCAAACATCTGAAGTTCATAGGAGCATATCAAATTGAGTGTCAAATGAAAGCTAATTCTATATTTTGGGGAAATGGATGCATAGATACATTTTTCAACCATTTTCCATCTTAAAAATATCTTTAAGATATTTTCTCATTTCTCTGCCTCATGAGCAGGGAGGATAATGAAAGTTCACACAAGTAACAAGTAAAAGGTAGACCAGCTTGGGCGGTATACAGTATACTGGAGTTTTTGGAAACATCTTCAATACCATTGAAACAATTTCTTTGAAGTTTGTTTTTTATAAATTTGAACATCTGGAGCTACCTTTTAAGTATATACCTGCAGTCAACTTGTGCAATATTTTTACTTGTGTAGTTTTGGTCAGAAACTGTACAAGATTCTCGCAATGTGCTTGTTAGCATTTAGCATTCTCTATGGGACTTTACAGGTATTTGTTAGCATTGCTAACCTTTGGATTACAGAGTATAAATAGGGTTTGAAAACAGTGCCCCTTGTGTTCAGTCCCGGTATTACCGAATATCCCGGTATGGCACAAGGTCGGTATGACAATCTGGATACCGCCCAAGCCTAGTTTTTACTGATATACTGTATATATATATATATATTTTTTTTTTTTAAATGAATAATTAAATGATTAAAACTCTGAATTCTGTTACCTGATTACTGCTGTGAGTCTTTCTGGGTAAGTCTCTAAGAGCTTTCCACACCTGGATTGTGCAACATTTGCCAATTTATTATTTTCAGAATTCTTCAAGCTCTGTCAAATTGGTTATACATCATTGCTAGACAACCATTCTCAGCTCTTGCCATAGATGATCAAGTCAAACCTGTTAATCGGCCACTCACTTCTTAGTAAGCAACTCCAGTATAGATTTGGCCTTGTGTTTTAGGTTATTGTCCTGCTGAAAGGTGAATTACTCTCCCAGTGTCTAGTGAAAAGCAGAATGAACAAGGTTTTTCTCTAGGATTTTGCCTGTGCTTAGCTCCATTCTGTTTCATTCTTATCCTGAAAAACTCCCCAGTCCTTAACGATCACAAGCATACCCATAACATGATGCAGCCATCACTATGCTTGAAAATATGGAGAGTGGTATTCAGTAATGTGTTGTATTGGATTTGCCCCAAACATAAGACTTTGTATTCAGGGCAAAAAGTGAATTGCTTTGCCACATTTTTTACAGTTTTGTTTTAGTGCCTTGTTGCAAACAGGATGCATGTTTTGGAATATTTTTTATTCTGTACAGGCTTCCTAATGTTCACTCTGTCAATCAGATTAGTATTGTGGCATAACTACAATGTTGTTAATCCATCCTTAGTTCTCTTATCACAGCCATTAAATCTCTAACTGTTTTAAAGTCACCAATGGCCTCATGGTGAAATCCCTGAGCGGTTTCCTTCATCCCTGGCAACTAAGTTAAGAAGGATGCCTGTATGTTAGTAGTGACTGGGTTTATTGATACACCAACCAAAAGTCTAATTAATAACTTCACCATGCTCAAAGGGATATTTAATGTCTGCTTTCTAATTTTTTACCCATCTACCAATCGGTGCCATTCTTTGTGAGACATTGGAAAACCTCCCTGACCTTTGAGGTTGAATCTGTGTTTGAAATTCACTGCTCGACTGAGGGACCTTACAGATAATTGTAGGTGTGGGTTACAGAGATGAGGTAGTCATTTAAAAATCATGTTAAACACTATTAATGCACAGAGAGTTTGTTGCACAAGTTATGTGACTTGTTAAGCACATGTTTACTTATTAAGGCTTGCCATGTAACAAATGTGTTGAACACTTATTGACTCAAAACATTTTGAAATAATAATTACACTTTGACATTATGGGGTATTGTATGTAGGCCATTAACAAAAATACTTATGTAAATGAGATATTTCTGTATTTAATTTTCTATAAATTTGCAAAAATGTCTAAAACCATATTTTCACTTTGTTATTATGGGTTATTGTGTGTAGATGGGTGAGAAAAAATGTAATACATTTTGGATTCAGGCTGTAACACAACAACATTTGGAAAAGATCTAGGGGTATGAATACTTTCTGAAGCCGCTGTCTATGAATTAAGATTCAAAGATGCCTGCAGAAAGAATGTCTATGTTTCACAAGTTTGGACATCACAGTACAGCACAGTAGAGTATAGTTCAATACAGTACAGTAGAGATAAATAAAACACAACAAAATGTGGAAAAAGTGAACGGTTGTGAATACTTTCTGAAAGCACTGTATTTTAACAAAACTGAGGGATATTTAAGTGTAATTCTGTTAACAAACTTTGCCTCTGCACAGTTCTTCCAGTAAATGTGTTTACTCATGCTGAAAAAATTTACCTCAAGAACCCATAAACCTTTCCCAATAACAACACATTCAGTATGTAGTACATCTCTTAATTTAGTTTGAGAAAAGCTAAGGGATTCGTTAAGAGATGGCTGAGTAATTGATAAATCAGGAAATCTGATTTTACGTGTCCATTTCGTGTCCACTCTAGACCTATACTGTTACAGACCTACAGTTGAAGTCGGAAGTTCACAAACACCTCCGCCAAATACGTTTAAACTCAGTTTTTTACAATTCCTGACATTTAATCCTAGTAAAAATTCCCTGTATTAGGTCAGTTAGGATCACCGCTTTATTTTAAGAATGTGAAACGTCAGAATAATAGTAGAGAGAATTATTTATTTCAGCTTTTATTTCATTCATCACATTCCCAGTGGGTCAGAAGTTTACATACACACACTTAGTATTTGGTAGCATTGCCTTTAAATTGTTTAACTTGGGTCAAACATTTCAGGTAGGCTTCCACAAGCTTCCCACAATAAGATGAATTTTGGCCCATTCCTCCTGACAGAACTGGTGTAACTGAGTCAGGTTTGTAGGCCTCCTTGCTCGCACACGCTTTTTCAGTTCTGCCCACAAATGTTCTATAGGATTGAGGTCAGGGCTTTTGATGGCCACTCCAATACCTTGACTTTGTTGTCCTTAAGCCATTTTGCCACAACTTTGGAAGTATGCTTGGGGTCATTGTCCATTTGGAAGACCCATATACGACCAAGCTTTAACTTCCTGACTGATGTCTTGAGATGTTGCTTCAATTTATCCACATAATTTTCCTTCCTCATGATGCCATCTATTTTGTGAAGTGCACCAGTCCCTCCTGCAGCAAAGCACCACCACAACATGATGCTGAGACCCCTGTGCTTCACGGTTGGGACGGTGTTCTTCGGCTTGCAAACCTCCCCCTTTGTCCTCCAAACATAACAATGGTCATTATGGCCAAACAGTTAGATTTTTGTTTAATCAGACCAGAGGACATTTCTCCAAAAAGTACGATCTTTGTCCCCATGTGCAGTTGCAAACCGTAGTCTGGCTTTTTTATGGCGGTTTTGGAGCAGTGGCTTCTTCCTTGCTGAGCGGCCTTTCAGGTTATGTCTATATAGGACTTGTTTTACAGTGGATATAGATACTTTTGTACCCGTTTCCTCAAGCATCTTCACACGGTCCTTTGCTGTTGTTCTGGGATTTATTTGCACTTTTCTCACCAAAGTAGAAAAAAACGAAATTCTGAGGTCATGGCTGATTTCTTTTGATTTTCCCATGTTTGCTGGTAGGCCTTGAAACGCATCCACAGGTACACCTTCTGATAGGCTAATTGACACAAATTATGTCAATTAGCCTATCAGAAGCTTCTAAAGCCATGACATAATTTTCTGGAATTTTCCAAGCTGTTTATAGGAACAGTCAACTTAGTGTATATAAACTTCTGACCCACTGGAATTGTGATATAGTGAACTATAAGTGAAATAATCTGTCTGTAAACAATTGTTGGAAGAATTACTTGTGTCATGCACAAAGTAGATGTCCTAACCGACTTGCCAAAACTATAGTTTGTTAACATGAAATCTGTGGAGTGGTTGAAAAATGTGTTTTAATGACTTCAATCTGACTTCAATAGTTCTGGGCTGATCCCTCACCTTCCTCATGATCATTGATGCTCCACGAGGTGAGATCTTGCATGGTGCCCCAGACCGAGGGAGATTGACAGTCATCTTGAACTTCTTCCATTTTCTAATAATTGCGCCAACAGTTGTTACCTTCTCACCAAGCTGCTTGCCTATTGTCCTGTAGCCCATCCCAGCCTTGTGCAGGTCTACAATTTTATCCCTGTTGTCCTTACACAGCTTAGAGTCCGTCTCTAACAGTTGAAGTGTACCTATGATAAAAATTACAGACCTCTACATGCTTTGTAAGTAGGAAAACCTGCAAAATCGGCAGTGTATCAAATACTTGTTCTCCGCACTGTATATCAACGAAGTCGCTCTCGCTGCTGGTGACTCTCTGATCCACCTCTACGCAGACGACACCATTCTGTATACATCTGGCCCCTCTTTGGACACTGTGTTAACAAACCTCTAAACAAGCTTCAATGCCATACAACACTCCTTCCGTGGCCTCCAACTGCTCTTAAATGCTAGTAAAACTAAATGCATGCTTTTCAATCGAACACTGCCCGCACCCGCCCACCGGACTATCATCACTACTCTCGACGGTCTGACTTAGAATACGTGGACAACTACAAATACCTAGGCGCCTGGTTAGACTGTAAACTCTCCTTCCAGACTCACATTAAACATCTAGAAATATAAATCTAGAATCGGCTTTCTATTTCGCAACAAAGCCTCCTTCACTCATGCTGCCAAACATGCCCTCGTAAAACTGACCATCCTACCGATCCTTGACTTCGGCGATGTCATTTACAAAATAGCCTCCAACACTCTAATCAGCAAATTGGATGTAGTCTATCACAGTGCCATCCGTTTTGTTACCAAAGCCCCATATACTAACCACCACTGCGACTTGTACTCTCTCGTTGGCTGGCCCTCACTACATATTTGTCGCCAAACCCACTGGCTCCAGGTCATCTACAAGTTTTTACTAGGTAAATCCCCGCCTTATCTCAGCTCGCTGGTCACCATAGCAACACCCACCTGTAGCATACGCTCCAGCAGGTATATTTCACTGGTCATCCCGAAAGCCAACACCTCATTTGGCCGCTATTCCTTCCAGTTCTCTGCTGCCAATGACTGGAACGAAATACAAAAATCTTTGAAGATGGAGACTACCATCTCCCTCAATAACTTTAAGCATCAGCTGTCAGAGCAGCTTTCCGATCACTGAACCTGTATATAGCCCATCTGTAAATAGCCTACCCTACTACCTCATCCCCATATTTATTATTTTTTGCTCATTTGCACTCCAGTATCTCTATTTGCACATCATCTGCACAGCTGTCATTCCAGTGTTAATGCTAATTTGTCATTATTTTGCCACTATGGCGTATTTATTGCCCTACCTTCCTAATCTCACTACATTTTCACACACTGTACATAGATTTTCTATTGTGTTATTGACTGTAGGTTTGTTTATCCCATGTGTAACTCTGTGTTGTTGTTTTTGTCGCACTGCTTTGCTTTGTCGTGGCCAGGTCACAGTTGTAAATGAGAACTTGTTCTCAACTGACCTACCTGGTTAAATAAAGGTGAAATAAATAAAATAAAATGTAAATCCTTTGTAAATCCACTTCACAATGGCCTATCAACTTGAAACTGTTTAGGGTAATGAAACTTAACAATTCATTTTTTTGAATATGTAACGATAATGCTTAAAATTATCATAACAAATCTTCTCATGGACTACAAGTCAGATTCAATCTAAATCTGGTCTTTGGACTCATCACAATAATAATAATAATAATAATAGATACATTTTATATAGCGCTTGTCATTACAAAGAGAATCTCAAGACGCTGTAAAAACAAACAAAATTAATGTAGAAATTCGGCAGGTCTTGGGCAATGGTCTTCCACAGATGATAAGGTCTTGTTCAGCCAGTCAGACAAATCAACAACCGGATTTTACATGTCCATTTAAACCACTGTAAATCCCCTCCACAGTGGCCTATCAACTTTAAATGTGTCAAGGCTATCATGAACTTCACTAAAATGAACATTGAATTTGGAATTCATATAAAACCAAACTATTCACAACTTATTATTTCTATATATAACACTGATGCGCCAGATTCACTCTAGATTTTGTATTTAGACTCATAAAGGAAGATAGTTCCTACATGATAGTGCTTGCTTTGTTATCCAACTAATCTTGTGTCCTTTCTGTCATCCTGAGAACCCCGTTCATTGCTGCTCACAGCTATATTTATCTAGTATTTCAATTGATGCTTTCTCTTTAAGTAAACAAACAATGCTGGTTGTTGTTCAGCCTTGACTTCACTAGCCTTTGTGTGTGTGTGTGAGTAAATGAGACAATAATAATAACAACATGTGTATGTGTATTGAAAGCATATGTATTGAATAGATGCAGTATGTAACAGCAACATATAGGCCAGCACAAGGGTTGGATAGTGGATACCGGATGGAACTAGGTCAGACTGAAGAACCTCTCAGCTGAGGATGTCCAAGGTTAGAAGTGTATGCTATTCTTCAGAGACAGAAACCCACACACTCAAACGGAAATTCACACATACATCGACACGGGTACATCCACACACACACACACACGTGTAATATTATGCCCAGACCTACTAACAAATTGTGACATGAAACCACCCACTAACAACCTTATTGTATGTTGGCTGAGGCTAGGCTGTCTGTTACATACAGCAATGGTGCCAATGCAACCCGGCTAGGGCGCCACAGCGGATGGATACGTAATAAGCAGGCCTGTGTGTACGTGTGAGCTTAAAGGGCAGGGGCAGCCAAGCACTAAATTAACTGCTTGTTTTAGCCTCTCTGAGGCTAGCTTAAGGATCAGTGCTTGGCCTCAACCAGAAGGGAGAGAACAGCTCTCACTATTTGCGTCTGCAATGGCACCCTTACTGTAAATAGTGCACTACTTTAGACCCAGGGCCCAAAGGGCTCTGGTCCAAATAAGTGCAATATGTAGGGTATACGGTGCCATTTGTGACGCATCCACTGAGTGAGAAGGACATTTGAATTCTAAGATGCATCTTATGAATAAAATGAATGGACTTAGGCCACTTTAACTTCATTCATTGGCCTATGATGTGTGACATATAGCAAGGCTCTGTGCCTTCAGGGTGAATGCTAGAGAGAGAGGGTGTGAAAACAATTGAATACGTAGATGGCACCCTATTCCCTATATAGTGCACTACTTTTCACCAGAGCCAAGCACTAAGGGAATTAGGGTGCTATTTCGGACCAATTCTGGGCCCTGGAAGTGGGAACGCAGGTTTCAGGTTGGGAAGAACACCTGCTCATTTGTCACTGTCTGACATCTTATCACACCCTGCGCCTTCCTCCCAGTTACCAGCCTCTATATAATAGGTGGCAAGGTGAGAATATGCTGCATTGTATCCACAACCTGCTCTCTGTGCAGTATCCAACGGTTTCTTTGAATAAACTACTGTGTGACTGTGCCGATGACATCACTTGACACAAAAAACACCTTTCACCAAATGGATGTGAATTAAAAAGGAGACGGGTACCTAGAATGTTAACGTCAACATAACACACCATACAGTATTATAGGCCATCATAGATGTACACAATGTGGTATATTGATGTGAACTATTGTGGGTAGACAATTGTTAAACCATGATATTGTTGAATTTAAAGACAATATCCAGCCAATCAAAGACAGACCTGTTTATTTTGATGTGTCCATAAGATAATAACGCTTAGCGTTTTGCAGTCTGTATTGTCATAAATTACCTCGCTGACCAACAGGTGAGAGCAATGGCGTCACTAAGTCTAGGCATCACAGATACCACTATCTGCAGCCAACTCTCAGTACGCATGCTTGCTTTGCTTATATTTTGGATACAAATACAAAGTATACATAATTGGATATAATATTACAGAAGTAGTATAACTCTCACCAGTCCCCCAGTCCTGACACGCCCCCTGAATGAATGACTGCAAGCAGTCACTTTTTGGCAGCCCGACCCGCATCACATTCTTCCGCTGATCTAAATCCCCACAACCCGCTCTCGTGACTCACCCTCATGCGTTCTCCAGCATATTCATTCATTGCCATGTTTTTGACCTAGGCTACATCTCCTTGTACGGTCAGAGGCATCCAAACACTTGTTTACAATCACCTACAGTATATTACTGCTGCATCATGCATCCTGAAATTGACCATGTTGAGCCTGATATGTCGCATTTACACCGATTGCCAGGGCTCTTTATGCATGTTGCATGAAATGCTATAATTACATTGACATTTAAATCACAGTGTAATCTATATAATCTTGTTTTTATCAGATCGAACCTCGTGAATTCAATTGTTACAGTCCAGCTATCCATCCCTGTGTTCAGACTGCCACGTTACCAATGCATCAACATCAGTGATCAACATGCATAACAGGTGGTGTTGGTAAACGAATGTGGTGATGGGATTTCGTTCCCCGCTATGTGGTGTCACCTTTATCAGAAAACAGGCAAATGAATAATAACAAAAAAAAAACATTTCACATCTGTCCATATGGATAGATAACGAGGTAAACGAACGTATAGATAGATAGATAGACAGATAGGCCTATCATGCCATGTAGCCGATCTATTTCTCAACAAGGACAAAGTTGATTTAAATCTTGAATCAGGGCATTGTTAATGTTGGTCAATGATACTTGCGATCATATCGCAAAGGTAGACTATAATAACTCAAACGGAGAGAAGTTGATAATCGATCACTTACACGAGATCAATGGGCGCCGGATGACCGCCAGCTACAGACTCCAAATAGAGCGCTCTCTCGGACACGCAAACGTGGGAGATGATGCGTTCAGATAAGTGTACAAGTGTAAACTTCCTTTAGATCTGTCTCTCAGATACTTTGACTGCCTTGCCTTCAGGTGCTTTTCCCTACGCAGCGACGGCAGCAGGAACCATTGAGGAGTCACGAGGTTTGAATTACAGTGTGAGGGCGCAGACCGGGTGAGGTGAGAATTTAGATAGATTTGTTCTCCTTGTGTTGATAATTCTCCTGACAATTTCTAGTAATATCTGGGTAGCACAAAACTGGAAAGATAGCAAGGCGCACCTCCTTCTCGGTGTCTCTGTCATGCAACGCGGTGAGATCCAGCTGCTAATTCCATCCTCTGTCAGCACCTGGGCATGCTGTGAGATAGCCAATCAGAGAGCCTCAAGCCGACACCGCTACTCGAGGAAGCAGCGCGAGCTCTGCTACCGCAGGATGAACTCGCGCGGTGCGTTCATTCATAACGCCGCTGCCACTCTGTCTTCATATTGAGATGTGCGTGAAGAGACAAATGCGTGGTGAACTACTAAGACATACAGTATCTCTCTGTCTCTTTCAGTGCACGCTGGTTCAAAGAACTCAATTAACACGATAAATATACAATTATGCTGTGTAGGCTTGATGGTGAGCTGATAACATTCATTGGACTTTGCTTTAGAAATCAAGGGGGGGGGGGGCAGTGAATATTCTGCATAAAAATGCAAATTAAGCCTGTTCTTTAAAGACCTTCTTTCTTTCTAGTTTGCCATTCTGCCATGCATGCAACCCTGAACAAACTGATGAGTAGGCTATAAAAAATGTGAAACTTTCATATTATGCAAATGTGGGTTAAAGTAATTTAGAAGTTTAACAACTCAGTCTGTTCAAGCCAACCCCCAATGACAAATAACTGTCTTTACCAAAACCTCATGAATCTGGATAAAGATTTAACATTCTACTATTTGGCCTCATCAAGTGGGGAGCAGATTTAGTGTGTCAACATAGATTTTCCCCATTGCTCTGAAAACATCACCATCTCAGCATAAAGACGTCGTTGTTCCTGCTGAATCGGCGCTTGGCGTGGCACACTTAACCCTCAGCAATGGAATGGGAAGCAGGGTGGGCCAGTGTTTGGGGTGGTGTGCAGAGATCTGGACAGAAACCAGAAAGGAATCTAAGAAGGTGGATGCTTTGTCTCTTTATCAACGCTTGATCTGCTAGGAAAGTGCTGAGGAGAGCAAGGTAGTGGAGAAAAGGAAGAAGACAGCAGAGAGAACAGCATTAATAAGATCTAGCCCATTTCCTCCTCCACTCTCTAACACCCACAACAGACCGACAGCTTTAGTGCCTCACGCAGATTAGATGTCTCTGTGGAGACCTCTGGGGCTTTTTCTTCACTCGCTGTGTTCAAACTAGTATTACAGACTTTCAACACAAAAGTTAACGCTGACAAATATACCGTGCTTTGGATGGAAGCCTATCCTGGACCTCCAAATGAATGCTGAAGTGACAGCTCTTTCTATTTCATCCCAGATATACTGTAGGTTCCTGTCTATACCGGTCTCCTTATGTTCCCGCTGACGCAAGACTAAACAGTTAAAACACCAAACCAAGGGTGCAGATTACTTCATCTTATTGTTGAATAAAAATATAAAAAATATTTTAAATAAAATGTTAATAAAATATGCCATGATGTGCACAAAAATATAAAAAATGTACAATTCACATTCATATTTTGCATTGGAGCTCTTCGTTCATGTCAACTGAAGACTGAAGAACTCACAATGAATCACTAGCATTGTAGAAGTCGTTCATTTAGACCTGAACTCCTATGAATCATCAGGACTAGTCATTGTGAAGATCTAGGCTGTAATTAAAGGATCCTCGTCTGGGACAGAGCTTCTTTATTACAGTCACTGCATTACATTCTCAGAAATACTTCATATTAGCTCCCAGTGAGTGTATGAAACATATTGCAGCTAATGAAGCAAACGGAAAGAGATGGGAAAGTTCATTAACTTCTGTTGAATACTATTTACTTTATTTCCTTTGAGGATCAACTGCAGTAGTTACCATCACATTAGCATTTGAATAATGAACACTAGATTGTTGTCACTATCAACATACTTGTTAGTAGGACTAGATATAAAACTCCAAATGACATGGAGAATCTTTCACAGTGTACCGATACAAATCTACTGAATACATTACTAACTACAATAGACTAACATCCTGTTCAGGGGGTGTACTGGTGCATCAAGCTGCCTCATGCTAGAGCAGGGATTGTCAACTGGCGGCCTGCGGTCAAATTTATTGTGCCCCCCAAAGTTTAGCAAAAAAATGTATTCATATTTTTGTATTTGGACATAATAGACTGCAAATTCACTAGGAATTTAGCTCAAAACTATTTTATTTCCACTCAGAAATAGAGCAACTAGCTCTAACAGTCTCAATTTAGAATTAGATGTTCATCCATGATTCTCAAAGAAGAATAGAAGTTAGTTGAGAAGAATAAGAAGTTTACAGTGCATGTGGATAGTATTCAGATCCCTTGACTTGTTCCACATTTTGTTACATTACAGCCTTATTCTAAAACTGATAAAATTGTTTTTTTTTCCTCATCAATCTACACACAATACCCCATAATGACAAAGCAAAAACAAGTTTCAAGCGTCATGTCTGGAGGAAACCTGGCATTGTGGTGGCATGGTGGTGGCAGCATCATGCTCTGGGGATGTTTTTCAGTGGCAGGGACTGGGAGACTAGTCAGGATCGAGGCAAAGATGAACAAAGCAAAAACCTGCTCCAGAGCGCTCAGGACCTCAGACTGGGGTGAAGGTTCACCTTCCAACAGGACAACAACCCTAAGCACACAGCCAAGACAACACAGGAGTGGCTTCGGGACAAGTCTCTGAATGTCCTTGAGTTGCCCAGCCAGAGCCTGGACTTGAACCCGAAAGAACATCTCTAGAAAGACCTGAAAATAGCTGTGCAGCAACGCTTCCCATCCAACCTGACAGAGCTTGAGAGGATCTTTTATTATAATTTCTAATTTAACCTTTATTTAACTAGGCAAGTCAGTTAAGAACAAATTCTTATTTACAATGACGGCCTACCTACAGGGTCAGCCATAGTAGTACAGCGCTCCAGGAGCAAATTAGAGATCTGCAGAGAGGAATGGGAGAAACTCCCCAAATACACGTGCCAAACTTGTGCATACCCAAGAAGACTCAAGGCTGTAATTGCTGCCAAAGGTGCTTCAACAAAGTACTGAGTAAAGGGTCTGAATACTTATGTAAATGTGATATTTCAGTTTTTTATTTTTAATACATTTGCACAAAAAAACCAAACAGTTTAGGCCTTGCATTGCTTTGCATTATGTTTTTTTTTTTAAACCATTTATTAAATCCATTTTAGAGGCTGTAATGTAACAACATTTTGAAAAAGTCAAGGGGTCTGAATACTTCCCAAAGGCGTTGTAGACATTAAGTCAGAACTTTTAAGGTTAGGGATAAGTTTAGGCATTAGCTAAAACATTTTAAGGTTTGGGATAGGCTTAAAACCAAAATAAAAATGCTGGATTCGAACTTGCAACCTTTCGAATCAGAGGCAGGGTTAAGTTTAGGCATTAACTTTGAAATCTCAAGGTTAGGGATTAACTTCAAATGGTTAAGGTAAGGGTTAAGGTCTCATGGAAACACATAAAGTATGTGAAAATAGAGAGACACACAGTATGTGATAGTGGAACAATGTAGTCAAGGTTTGAAATTATTATGTTTTTGTCAAATACAATATCTGTTTTGGCTTCTTGTGTCAATTTAAAAAGTACAAATGATATATTATAGAAAAAGTTAATCCCACGGCTAAATCTAGTTGATGATCCCTGCACTAGAGAAAAAAGAGACGTTGCAGCCTCTTGCCCAATTGGCAATTCTGACTCGGACAAGGCTTACTTACTTAGAAGGTTAAAAAAAAATACATATTTTTAAACATTGATCCCAGTTACCTAAGGCTGGGGTGGTAATCTTGTCATATCAATTGTCATTGTAATCTTCAGCTTTTGTCTAGCAGCATGACTGCACAGCGGCTGTTCAGATTTGCCTATTAGGATTGGAGCGACAAAGATATTAAATGACACTTGCAACCAGAAACTCATGCATTTAAATTTGAACCTAACAGTGCCTTGTTCATTATTTTGTTCATTACCGAAGTAACCATTAATAACCATTAACCATTGATGACCATTCATATTATCAATCACATTGCCCTCTCACCTGGTATGATGTACAGTATGTACAAGTCACATCCTCTGTTAGATAGATAGATAGATAGATAGATAGATAGATAGATAGATAGATAGATAGATAGATAGATAGATAGATAGATAGATAGATAGATAGATAGATAGATAGATAGATAGATAGATAGATAGATAGATAGATAGATAGATAGATAGATAGATACTTTATTGATCCCCAAGGGGAAATTTCTTTGTCAAGCAGCTACGAAAAAAACACAAAATGCCAGAACGAAAATACACAAAAGACAGATACACGATATATATGATACATAGAGCGGCAGTCTGAAAAAGCTATAAAAAGACATTGCATAGTATGGGTGGATGGCTGAATATGTACACTATACATTGTTACAGAATGAGGTAAATAAGGAGTATTTGCATGGTTAACTATACTATACAGGTCGATGGCAGAGATACTTAAATAGCTAAATGTGCGTATGATATAAGTGAGGGTAATAATAGTTCACTTAATATACAGACTGGTTAAATAGGTAAGTGAATATTTTGCATGTGTCACGTTCGGGTGTGTAGAGAGACCAAGGCGCAGCGTATCGATAGTTCGACATCTTTATTCAAACTAGATGACGAACCATACAAAATAACAAATAATGAAAAGGAACACACGTAGCACGACACGAGACAATATACAACAATGAACCACGCCAACGGAGTGGAACACAGACATATAAGTAAGATCCCTAATTAGAGGTAATGCAATGCAGCTGCCTCTAATTAGGGATCCCACACACACAACACCACACAGACGTAGAAATAATAGATCTGCCAGACTCTGACCATAGAAATATAGAGAAGCAAAGCTTCTCTATGGCCAGAGCCTGACAGTACCCCCCCCCAAAGGCGCGGACTCCCGACCGCAAGAAAAACAAACACATAAACATGAGGGAAGTGTCAGGGAGGGAAAAACATCAACCATAAACCATCGCCGGTGGCGGTTCCGGCCCTGGCGAAGTGGATGTCCTCCTCCTTATTTCTACTGGGCCCGGACTGGGCCCCAGTGTGGCTGGCGATTCAGGCCATTTAAAGGGGCAACCCACCGGTCCTGGAAATGACCATGGTGGGGCAAAAGGCTCAGGCCATGGAGCGGGGCAAATAACCGGGCCAGAACTGGGCACCGGTGTGGCAGGCGACTCCGGCCATATAAAGGGGCAACCCACCGGTCCTGGTAACAACAATGGTGGGGAAAAAATCTCAGGCCATGGAGCGGGGCAAATAACCGGGCCAGGACTGAGCACCGGTGTGGCAGGCGACTCCGGCCATATAAAGGGGCAACCCACCGGTCCTTTAAATAACAATGGTGGGGAAAAAAGTTCAGGCCATGGAGCGGGGCAAATAACCGGGCCAGGACTGAGCACCGGTGTGGCAGGCGACTCCGGCCATATAATTATCACGGGAGGCTCCGGGCTGTCGAGCTTCACGGGAGACTCCGGGCTGTCGAGCGTCACGGGAGGCTCCGGGCTGTCGAGCGTTACGGGAGGCTCCGGGCTGTCGAGCGTCACGGGAGGCTCCGGGCTGTCGAGCGTCACGGGAGGCTCCGGGCTGTCGAGCGTCACGGGAGGCTCCGGGCTGTCGAGCGTCACGGGAGGCTCCGGGCTGTCGAGCGTCACGGGAGGCTCCGGGCTGTCGAGCGTCACGGGAGGCTCCGGGCTGTCGAGCGTCACGGGAGGCTCCGGGCTGTCGAGCGTCACGGGAGGCTCCGGGCTGTCGAGCGTCACGGGAGGCTCCGGGCTGTCGACCGTCACGGGAGGCTCCGGGCTGTCGACCGTCACGGGAGGCTCCGGGTTGTCGACCGTCACGGGAGGCTCCGGGTTGTCGACCATCACGGGAGGCTCCGGGTTGTCGACTATCACGGGAGTCTCCGGGCTGATGAGGCGCACCGACGGTCTGGTGCGTGTAGCCGGCACTGGAGGTACCTGGCTGGGCACACGCACTGGAGGTCGAGTGCGGGGAGTCGGCACGGGACGTACCAGACTGGAGAGGCGCACTGGAGGCTTGGTGCGTGGAGCCGGTACTGGAGGAACCTGGCTGGGCACACGCACTGGAGGTCGAGTGCGGGGAGTCGGCACGGGACGTACCGGACTGGAGAAGCGCACTGGAGGCCTGGTGCGTGGAGCCGGCACTGGAGGAACCTGGCTGGGCACACACACTGGAGGTCGAGTGCGGGGAGTCGGCACGGGACGTACCAGACTGGAGAGGCGCACTGGAGGCCTGGTGCGTGGAGCCGGTACTGGAGGAACCTGGCTGGGCACACGCACTGGAGGTCGAGTGCGGGGAGTCGGCACGGGACGTACCGGACTAGAGACGCGCACTGGAAGCCTGATGCGTGGAGTCGGCACATGTGGCACAGGACTAATAACACGCACCTCAGGGCTAGTGCGGGGAACAGGCACAGGACGTACCTGACTGGAGACGCGCACTGGTAGCCTGGTGCGTGGAGTCGGCTCATGTGGCACAGGACTAATAACACGCGCCTCAGGGCTAGTGCGGGGAACAGGCACAGGACGTACCTGACTGGAGACGCGCACTGGAAGCCTGGTGCGTGGAGTCGGCACATGTGGCACAGGACTAATAACACGCACCTCAGGGCTAGTGCGAGGAGCAGGCACATGACGTACCGTACTGGAGAGGCGCACTGGAGGCCTGGTGCATGGAGTCGGCACTGATGGCACCGGACTGGTGACACGCACCTCAGGGCGAGTGCGAGGAGCAGGCACATTACGTACCGGACTGGAGAGGCGCACTGGAGTGTAGCAGACGGCCGGACCCAGACTGGGCACCGGTGGAGCGGACTGCTCTGGCACTGGAGTAGAGCAGACAGCCGGACCCCGACTGGGCACCGGTAAAGCGGACTGCTCTTTCATGGGAGTGGAGTAGGCGACTGGACACGGATTATTCCACTCCGACATTTCCCGTTCAACCTCCTCCGCTATCTCCCACATTTCCTCCAGAACATCTCCAAAATGGCTCTCGAAATAATCCTCCTCTTCTACACTTTGTGCCCCCCATTTATATTTAGGGCACAGTGTATCCCAGATGGAGAGTGGTACTGGCGCGTCCTCTTCATTACCAGACCACCCCCATAGCCCCCCCCCGAAATTTTCCTGGGGTTGACTACGGCCTCCTTTACCTCCGTATCCACGATTACGCCGCTGTCTTCCTTTCTTCCTCTCCGTTTCTCCAGATTTTCGCTGCTTGGTCGGGTGGTGGTTCATTCTGTCACGTTCGGGTGTGTAGAGAGACCAAGGCGCAGCGTATCGATAGTTCGACATCTTTATTCAAACTAGATGACGAACCATACAAAATAACAAATAATGAAAAGGAACACACGTAGCACGACACGAGACAATATACAACAATGAACCACGCCAACGGAGTGGAACACAGACATATAAGTAAGATCCCTAATTAGAGGTAATGCAATGCAGCTGCCTCTAATTAGGGATCCCACACACACAACACCACACAGACGTAGAAATAATAGATCTGCCAGACTCTGACCATAGAAATATAGAGAAGCAAAGCTTCTCTATGGCCAGAGCCTGACAGCATGGTTAAATTAACTGTACAGGTAAATATACAGTTAAATTTACAGGTAAGTGAATATTTGCATGGTTACATTAACTGTACAGGTAAATGACAGGAAGATATACTTAAATAGCTAAATGTGTGTATGATATCATTTAGGGTAATAATAGTAATTCCCTTAAAATACAGTCCTTAGTGCGCAGGGTTTAATTACAGATAAATGCACATATTGCACATTCAATATACTAAAAGCAATAAAAAAAGATACAACTGACAGGATACTAATATGTATTCCTGAGTGAATGACTACGTGAGTTCAGTCCCAGAATTACTTACAATATTGCACGTGATATGATATAACAACTGTACATGAATATGTATATACAGACCTGAATGAATAAATACGTCCTGAGTGAATGAGTGATTACAGACCAGAGTTACTCACGGATAGATGCCTAATTGTTAAACTAGGTCCTAACACCCCAACAGTTACAGGTCTGTGTTGACGACGGCACAGCACCCCGGTGAAGCATTAAATAGTCTAATAGCCACCGGCAGGAAGGACCTCCTGTAGTGCTCTCTGGTACACCATGGTGGGATCAGTCTGTGACTCAAGGTGCTCCCCTGCGTCATAACCAAGCAGTGGGTGGGTGACGTTGTCCATGATGGCCAGCAGTTTGGCCAGGATCCGTCTCACCGCCACCTCCTCTAGTGTCAAGGCTAATCCCCAGAACAGAGCTAGCCTTCCTGATCAGCTTATTTACCCGAGAAGCATCACCGGCTTTTATGTTGGCACCCCAGCACACCACTGCAAAAAAGATTGCACTGGCCACCACAGAAGTTCTCGGATGAAGGTATGCAGTAGTTTGCTGCACACGTTGAAGGACCTGAGCCTCTTCAGAAAGTAGAGTCGGCTCTGGCCCTTTTTGTACAGAGCCCCGGTGTTACCAACCCATTCCAGCCTGTTGTCCATATGGAATCCCAGGAACTTGTATGACCCAACCATTTTCACATCCATCCCCTGTATACGGACTGCAGTCAATTGGGTCTTGTTTCTCCTGAAGTCCACCACCATCTCCTTTGTTTTGCTGATGTTGAGCTGAAGGTGGTTCTGCTCACACCACAACACAAAGTCATTGATTGCGCTCCTGTACTCCTCCTCCTGCCCACCCCTGATGCACTCTACAATTGTGGAGTCATCCGAGAACTTCTGTAGGTGGCATGTTTCAGAGTTATATCTGAAGTCCGAGGTGTAGAGGGTGAACAGGAAGGGGGACAGGACCGTTCCCTGGGGGGCTCCTGTTTCGCTCACTGCCCTTTCTGACTAACAGCTCTGTAGTCACACAAATTGTGGCCTACCGGTCAGGTAGTCCGTGACCCAGGAGACTAAGGGTGCTTCCCCTTTCTCCTCTTCATCTTCTCACTCAGTAGCAGGGGCTGAATGGTGTTGAAGGCACTGGAGAAGTAAACAAAACATAAACCTCACAGTGCAACCTGTGTTGTCCAGGTGAGAGTAGGCCCTTTGGAGAAGGTAGATGATTGCATCATCCACCCCGATGTTGCGCTGATATGCGAACTGCAGGGGGTCCAGTGATGTACACACCAGGGGTCTGAGGTGAGCGAGGACTAACCTTTCCAGGGTCTTCATGATGTGGGATGTTAGCGCTACAGGTCTGAAGTCATTCAGGACAGTGGGGTGAGCCTTCTTGGGCACTGGGACGAGGCAGGATGTTTTTCACAGCACAGGGACCCTTTCTAGGCTCAGGCTAAGGTTGAAGCGGGTAATGTGATCGATAACATGAATGGTCAACAATGGTTAAATCCTTAAGAGTCTATTGACGCATCCGTGCGACAATCTAAGTAACATAATAAAAAAAATCCCCATCAAAATCCGTCAACTTAAGCTACAGATTTACATGGGCCGCATATCAATCCACCACATCCACCTATGTGGGTCTTCCTCATCTGCGGTGGAAGGTGGCGGAGCCACAGCAGTGTTTGTCAGACCATGAGACATCCCCAAAATCGGTCTTCTCATGAAAACGTCTGTAGCGTCCTAGCGTCCGAACAGTTTGGCCTACAAAACTAATTTACCAGTCTATGGAAAGATGAAATTGTCACAATGGTGTTCTCCGTTTTGCTCTACAACCCCCACAAAGCCCTGCGGGACTCGTCTGAAGTCGGCCCTGTCGATGTACCAATTTCTGTCTGTAGCGTCACGGAACTCATCTGAAGGTAACCGGTACCAGTTTTAAAAAAGTAGAAAAGGTAGTTTTGTGCCAACAACAAAAAAGGTGTTAAATATTAGTATGTGTCCAAAAAACTAAAATGATTTCCTTAGCTTTCTTGTCCCCTAGAAAGAGGAAAGACTCTTCAAAACATTATACCTTATGATTCATTTTTTGACTCTGTTTTTCCATTTATGAATGTGTTATTCAACGTGTTGCTATGGGCTGTAGTAGTAAAGGCCAAATTCAATATTAAATTATTTATTTATTCCATGGTATGACCCACACCCGAACCCCCCCCCCTCCCACCCCCCCACCCCCCCCCCCCCCACCCCCCTCCCCCCTGCCTCCCATTCGAACTTGCAACCTTTCGAATCAGAGGCAGGGTTACATTTAGGCATTAACTTTGAAACCTCAAGGTTAGGCATTAACTCCAAGTGGTTAAGGTTTCACATACAGTATGTGATCGTGGAACAATGTAATCAAGGTTTGAAATTATTATGTTTTTGTCAAATACAATATCTGTTTTGGCTTCTTGTGTCAATTTAAAGTGTACAAATGATATATCCACTCAAGAAAAAGTTCATCCCACGGCTAAATCTAGTTGATGATCCCTGCACTAGAGAAAAAGAGACGTTGCAGCCATTCTGACTCGGACAAGGATTACTTACTTACCCCCCAAAGGCCTTTTAGAGGTTAATGGTTACTTATCGTTATCAATGTTTAATGGTTACTTATGTTTATCAATGTTTAATGGTTACTTATGGTTCAGCAAATCTATCGAATCATGTTGAAGTGCTGAGTCACAGCCTGAGCTCAGCTTCAGACCATCGCCAGATGAATACTGATTAGCAGATCTAAGGCAGAATTGTAACAAGCTCCTCGTCATACATGGAACGGGAAAATGTATTCTGACCAATGTTGCATTATTTTGCCCTTGTCTTTCAATACGGGTATCAAATGAACTCCTCTGAGAAATGTATACGGCTTAAGCTGAAGTGTGTTGACCGTTTCATAATCCAAAGAGGCTGCTTGTTACAAGTGTTTTTCCAACATTCAGCGAGGGACATAGACTCATTACTAGTGCATGTACAGCATGTGCTGCTTTTTAAACACACACACACACACACACACACACACACACACACACACACACACACACACACACACACACACACACACACACACACACACACACACACACACACACACACACACACACCAACCCACCAGTATCACTTGGGGACATATGTACCCTCACAGTAATCTTCAACCATAATGAGTCTAGGTCTACGCCATACCTTTTTAGCATGTTTGTGCCTAATAGAGATTTCCCAGCATGAGAGCTCTCATAGGCCTACTGGGGAACAGTGGGGTTGCTAGGCAGAATAAAGAGAGCAAAGCATTATCGTCCCTCTTTCCCTGTCACATGCCTACTACAGTAGGAGTAGCAGTAATGTACGTGTGAGTGTGTGTTCGTGTGCAGCGACATTCAGAACTCTTGTTTGTCAGGGAATAGATTAGCTTCACAGTGGAATGCTGGCATTTGAGGGACATTTTTTCAGGGGGTGCTTTAAACGCTGTGTGAACTCTCTTCATCGGAATGTCACACTTGTAACGATGTCATTGGTCAATGAATCGCAACTACATTGACAGCAAGGCAGAATGGATTTATGGGGATTTTATTTTGTAACAATAATTCTTCATAATGGTTGGCTATTTGTTAGTGTTGTTACTTCTTACAGGAAATAGAACAATTAGCTCCATTGTTACGTGCTGTAGGTACCTGAAGTAAGACAGAGGCTGTCATGTAAATTAAACACTGTCGTCCGATTTCTATGCACACACCAATTGTCTAGAAGTATGTTGAGGCAGATGTGTGTTATTTGCAATACATTGACACTTTCACAACTATCATGAGAGAAGCCTCTGAAAATGTTTTCCGCCAGCCTGAGAGAGAGTCACTCAGCTCCAGGTGTCTCTGATACCTTTAGAGTGGAACAGCTATTTCACCTGGGCCACTTTATATTCACCCACCATGATCCAGCCACTCCTGTGTTTGATCCCAGCTGAGAGCACTCTCCACCATCCTGCTCCTGTTTTCCTTCCCTCTCCCCCTCGCTATCAGGGGGAAGCATTTCCCGGTCGCACAGTTTCCTGCCAGGGAAGTTAAAACAGGTAGAGTTGCAATCTCACCTGCCATATTGCAGCTGCTACCTCAGCCTGCCTGCAACTCTTTGTCTGTGCGTGTCAATGCACTCATGTTAATGTCCTCTTATTTAATGCCCTCTTATGTAGCTTATAGTGCAGCTTGTAGTTTGTAAATGTCTGCTAATAATGTCAGTAAATCAATGTCACAAAATCCACCAAACCACCATGTGAATGCATAGAAAAACCTAATCCCCCAAATTAATTAATCTAATGGACAAAACACTGTCTATTATGGTAATCATTTGTTTTCTCCAGATTTGTTTTCCTCTGTTCCTCTGATCTTAGTCCATTTATAAAGTGTAGAGGTGGACTGGTAAAGGATATATAATAAATTACACCTTTCATCAAGCTTGACACTCTATCCGAGTCCCAAATGGCACCCTATTTCCTTTATAGTGCACTACTTTTGACCAGGGCCTCTCATCAAATGTAGTGCACTATAAAGTGATTAGGGTGCCATTTGGGACACAACCTGAGTGACTCAGCCCATTCATTTCTCCCCTCTGCAATAACAAAACTCTCCTGACTCATTTCCTGGGCCTACATTCCTGCCCAGGATTTGGTGGAGATTACCATTCTGCCCCCGACACCTCTGTGAGATTTTGATCCCACTGGTACCTATTATGAGTGAACAGTGTGTTGCTGGCAGGGCTTACATGCAGCTAGCTGCTTGACTCTGGGTTGAGACAAGCAGAACAAGCAGGGTTACTGTCTGTGTGGCTTGCCTTTACCTTTCACACAAATTACCTTATCTGGTGTTATGTGACAGGATGAATCCTATAGTAACACAATACAGAGTTCAACTTCATCAGTTAATGATTTGTTGTCTTTGAAAAGAGTTTTAAAATGCTTGGGTGTCAACAAGTTTCCACACAGTCACAATGAAGCTGACACGGTATATCTCTGCGTGTGTGTGGGCACAGTTATGTATCATAGGGAGAGTAAACTGTGGAAACATATTAGTTTGGCATACTGAAGGCAGTCACTGGATCAACCTCAAGCCTGTATTGGACACTCTGATTGACAGAGGACACAGTGTTACAGTGCTGGTGCAGAGTGCCTCTGTATACATGGACCCCACGGAAAAGGCTCGCTTCAGTTACGAACCATTCAACGTCTCCATCTCAATGCAGGAGATGAGCGATTTCTTTGAAGAGTTACTCCATTTTTACATGTACGAGATGGACCACCTGAGCTACTTGCAGATCCATTGGAAGGGGTATCATCTTGCAAAAATAAGTTTTTCATACAGATATGTGACGGACTGCTGAGGTCAGAGACTGTCATGAGGAGACAGAGAGTCCAAGTACGATGTTCTGTTATCCGATCCAATCTACCCCTGCAGTGACCTGGTGGCTGAGGATCTGGGCATTCCTCTGGTCTACTCCCTGCGCTTCTCTATTGCCCACATGTGGGAGAGGCTCTGTGGGCAGCTGCCTTCTCCACCATCCTTTGTCCCTGGTGCCATGATCAAGTTAACCGACCAAATGAGCTTCACTGAAAGACTATTGAACTTCCTCTTCTATGCGTCCCAGGACATGATGGGATACAGTTATTGGCAAGACATAGACGCCTACTACAATGAGATTCGAGGGAAGCCATCGACCTATTGTGAGGTGATGGGCCAAGCTGACTTGTGGCTGATCCGGACATACTGGGACTTTGACTACCCTCGTCCTTTCCTCCCTAACTTCAAGTTTGTGGGGGGAATCCACTGCAAGCCTGCCAAGCCCTTACCAGAGGACATGGAGGAGTTTGTGCAGAGCTCTGGAGATTACGGAATTGTGGTGTTCACCCTCAGGTCCATGATCAAGAACCTCACCACAGAGAAGGGGAACATGATCGCCTCAGCCCTGGGGCAGATTCCCCAGAAGGTCCTGTGGAGGCTCAGCGGGGTGCCTGAGACCCTGGCCCCCAATACCAGAGTCTTCGACTGGATCCCACAAAACGACCTGCTGGGTCACCCCAAGACCAGAGCCTTCATCACCCACGGTGGAACCAACGGCATCTACGAGGCCATCTATCACAGGGTCCCCATGGTGGAAATTCCTATGTTCGCTGACCAGCCGGACAACATGGTCCACATGAAGGCCAAGGGGGCCGTGGTCACCATGGACTTCAACACCATGAAAACCCAGTATCTGGTGGATGGACTCAATGCTGTGATCAACGAGCCGTCGTATAAGGAGAACGCCTTGAGGTTGTCCAGGATCCACCATGACAGGCCCATCAGTCCCAAGGATGAGGCGGTGTTCTGGATAGAGTTCACCATGCGGAACAAAGGGGCCAAGCACCTGAGGGTCCAGGCCCACAAGCTCACCTGGTACCAGTACCACAGCCTGGACGTGTTCGCTTTACTTCTAGCCATCATGCTGCTGCTCACCCTCCTCTTCCTCAAAACATGCCTCTTCTGTGTCTGGAGGTGCTGTTATAAGTCTAAACGGAAGACAGAGTGACAAGTTCAACAATCGCAAACTTCCATATTTGTCCTTGTAAAGAGTTGAGACCAGGCTTTATAGTCGTACATTGTACCTTTTTCTCAGATTATTCAGTTAATTTGTGTTACTTTCTTGATCTTATTGAAATTAATAGTCTTGATATTGATATAATTAAGTATTTGCTTGAATTTAATTTCATTCTATGACATTGTCTGAAATTTTTGTCATTATTAAGTAATCTATTGCACTCAAGAAGCTTTCAGAACAGACACAAGAGAAATCACCGGTGAACACTGCAGTAATACACCAAGTTGCTCAATTAGACACAAGAAATCCCCCACATTGAGTCGTCATATAGTCTTGGCCATGCTGACAGTCTGACTGGACAGTGTGTTTTGTGTTGGGTTTGAAACTGCAGTAGCTGGTGGCAGGGCTAAAATTGAACATTGACAGCGAACAAGTGTCTGACCTTTGAATAGAGTTACAAACTTCAGCTGGCAACATTTGAATTTCTGCCTCTAGGTGGGATAGTGGCCTTTGTGTGTGTGTGCTTATATGTGTCCTATTTCACACATGTACAAGTGTGTATAGACGCATGTCTAATCCAATAAAATCCAATTGTATTTGTCACATGCGCCGAATACAACAGGTGTAGACCTTACCGTGAAATGCTTACTTACAAGCCCTTAAACAACAATGCAGTTCAACAAATAGAGTTTAATAAAATATTCACTAAATAAACTAAAAGTAAATTGGAAATGTGTTTTTTGCACATCCCAACTCCCCCGAGATACTCTCAGAGAATGGGGTCACTGCCAGGGTCTGACATTATGGAGAAATTAGGATTAAGTGCCTTGTTTAAGGCAAAACGGCAGATTTTTCACCTTGTCAACTCTGGAATTCTAACTAGCGACTTTTCGGTTACTGGCCAACGCTCTAATCGCTAGGCTACATGTTCACAACAACAAGAGTGAAAGTCTGACCTGTATTGCGTAGCATGATGTCACGACTCCTGCCGAAGTTGCCTCACCCCCTTGTTCGGGCATGCTTCGGCGATCGTCGTCACCGGCTTTCTAGCCACTGCCGCTCCCACGTTCATTATTCCATTTGTCATGTCTTGTCATTACGCACACCTGGTTCTCATTTCCCCCCGTTACTTCATGTATATATGTTCCCTCTGTTCCCTCATGTCCTTGTCGGGTATTGTTTAATGTGACTGTGTATGTTACGGAGTACTATATTTCCAAGTTGACATTTATTTCACACAACTTCGGGGAGTTCGCCCGCCACTTCCGAGCCGTCTTCGACCATCCACCAGAAGGAAGAGAGGCGGGCGAGCGCCTTTTCCACCTACGACAGGGGACGAGGAGTGCGCAGGATTTTGCGCTGGAGTTCCGGACTTTAGCGGCCGGGTCGGGGTGGAATGAGCGGGCCCTCATTGACCATTTCCGATGCAGTTTGCACGAGGACGTCCGTCGAGAGCTAGCCTGCCGGGATGCCACGCTAAGTTTTGAGCAACTCGTGGATATGGCCATAAGACTGGACAATCTGCTGGCATCTCGCGGACGTCCTGTGGGGGGTCCGCTCTTACCACCCTTATCCACACCAGATCCCGTTCCTATGGAAATGGGTGGAACGGCCGTCCGGAATCGTCGAGGGAGCCGGGTTAAGTGCTCATCCTGGGGTCGTCAAGGACATTCGGCGGTCCGTTGTTTTCAGAGTGCTGGGTATAGAGGCGGCAGGCAGGGCACTCTGGCATCACCCCAGGTAACAGTGCACCACATTACCACCTCCGGGGTGGAGTTGGAGAGTGACCGCATTTCAGCCGTGCGTAATTGGCCGACTCCCACCACGGTAAAGGAGGTACAGCGGTTTTTAGGGTTTGCCAATTTCTATCGGAGGTTTATCCGGGGCTTTGGCAAGGTGGCGACTCCCATTACTTCACTGTTAAAGGGGGGTCCGTCCCGTCTCCGCTGGTGCGCCACGGCGGACAGGGCATTCAGGCAGCTGAAGGATCTTTTCACCGCGACCCCGGTGCTGGCCCATCCGGATCCCTCTTTGCAGTTCATAGTAGAGGTGGACGCGTCCGAATCAGGGGTAGGAGCAGTCTTATCTCAACGATCGGGCACGCCACCTAAGCTCCGCCCCTGTGCTTTCTTCTCTAAGAGGCTCAGCCCGGCGGAGCAAAACTATGATGTGGGTGATCGGGAGTTGTTGGCTGTAGTCTGTGTGGAGACAATGGCTTGAGGGGGCTAAACACCCTTTCCTCATCTGGACTGACCACCGCAACCTGGAGTACATCCGGGCAGCTAGGAGGCTGAATCCTCGTCAGACCAGGTGGTCCATGTTTTTCACACATTTCTACTTCACCATATCATATATTCCAGGGACTAAGAACGTGAAGGCAGACGCACTGTCTCGGCTGTACGACACAGAGGAGAGGCCTGTAGATGACACCCCCATACTACCGGCCTCCTGCATTATAGCACCGGTGGTATGGGCGCTAGACGCGGACATTGAGCAGGCGTTGCGCACAGAGCCAGCTCCACCGTCCTGTCCCGCTGGACGTCTGTACGTGCCGTCTGCTGTCCGTGAGCGGCTCATCTATTGGGCCCACACGTCACCCTCCTCTGGTCACCCCGGTATCGGTCGGACAGTGCGCTGCCTTACTGAGAAATATTGGTGGCCCACCTTGGCTAAGTATGTGAGGGTGTATGTCTCCTCCTGCTCGGTGTGCGCCCAGTGTAAGGCACCTAGACACCTTCCCAGGGGTAAATTACTCCCTTTACCCATTCCACAACGGCCATGGTCACATTTGTCGATAGATTTCCTGACGGACCTTCCACCTTCCCAGGGGAACACCACGATCCTGGTCATTGTGGACCGATTCTCCAAGTCCTGCCGCCTCTTGCCTCTGCCCGGTCTCCCCACGGCCCTGCAGACTGCGGAGGCCCTATTCACCCATGTCTTCCGGCACTACGGGGTACCAGAGGATATAGTATCTGATCGGGGCCCCCAATTCACATCTAGGGTGTGGAAAGCATTCATGGAACACCTGGGGGTCTCCGTCAGCCTTACCTCTGGGTTTCACCCCGAATCTAACGGGCAGGTGGAGAGGGTCAATCAGGATATAGGTAGGTTCCTAAGGTCCTACTGCCAGGACCGGCCGGGGGAGTGGTCGGCGTACCTGCCATGGGCTGAGATGGCACAGAATTCCCTCCGTCACTCCTCTACCAACCTAACCCCATTTCAGTGTGTGTTAGGTTACCAGCCGGTTCTGGCACCGTGGCATCGGAGCCAAACCGAAGCCCCTGCGGTGGATGAGTGGTTCCGGCACGCGGAGGCGACATGGGAGGCTGCGCATGTTCGTCACCAGCGAGCTATACGTCGACAGAAAACCGGTGCGGACCGTCACCGCAGTGAGGCCCCGGTATTCACACCGGGTGATCGGGTCTGGCTCTCGACCCGGAACCTACCCCTCCGCCTGCCATGCCGGAAACTGGGCCCGCGGTTTGTAGGGCCATTCAAAGTCCTGAGGAGAATCAACGAGGTTACATACAGGTTAAAACTCCCTCCCGATTACCGTATTAACCCCTCGTTTCATGTGTCTCTCATCAGGCCGGTGGTGGCTGGTCCGCTCCAGGAGTCTGAGGTGCGGGAACCCCCCGGCGTACTCCGTTCGTTCCATCTTGGATTCGAGACGTCGGGCGGGGGGCCTTCAGTACCTCGTGGAGTGGGAGGGGTATGGTCCGGAGGAGAGGTGCTGGGTGCCGAGGGGGGATGTTCTCGACCATTCCCTATTACGGGACTTCCACCGTCGCCGCCCAGAGCGCCCAGCGCCTCGCCGTCCGGGTCGTCCCCAAAGCCGGTGTCGGAACGCAGCTGGAGCTGCGCATCAAGGGGGGGTACTGTCACGACTCCTGCCGAAGTTGCCTCACCCCCTTGTTCGGGCATGCTTCGGCGATCGTCGTCACCGGCTTTCTAGCCACTGCCGCTCCCTCGTTCATTATTCCATTTGTCATGTCTTGTCATTACGCACACCTGGTTCTCATTTCCCCCCATTACTTCATGTATATATGTTCCCTCTGTTCCCTCATGTCCTTGTCGGGTTTTGTTTAATGTGACTGTGTATGTTACGGAGTACTATATTTCCAAGTTGACATTTATTTCACTCGTGGTTTTGTTTCCTACGTAATGCCTAGTTATTAGTACTGCCATTTGTCTTATCTGGAACAGTTGTACTATTCTGTTCAGGTTTGTATACTTGTTTGGTAATAAACGTATACCGTTATTCCACGCTATCTCCTGCGCCTGGCTCTCTATTATATATTCGCGCCGTCACACATGAACCCCTATGTCCAGTTTTTATTCATCCACAAGACCCAGTCAGACTCCTGTATCAAAACATAAAAAAAACAAGATTCTGAAAGCTCTCAAATTCAGAAGGTATTGATTTTAATTGGTAATCCTCTTCGCTAAGCCCTTAATAATGTGCGTACTAAGCACCCCAGAGGCTTGACTAATGCAGAGGGAAGCTCAGTGGCACACCTCCCACACTAGTTTCTATCATCTCCGGCAGCTCGGCTGCTGGTTCATATTCCATTGAACATAATTGCCAGTGTTGATGATTGAGGAGGTGGAGATGGAGCACACTGCATACTAAAGATGACTAATTGCCTAAGTGGCACTGGAACTGTCGGAAGGGCATCAACAGAAACAAACACTAAAACAAACAGTGACTCACTCGCTCCAGGTAGACTAAGTAGTAATGTTGAGCTGTTGGCTACGCTTGAAAAAAACAAAAACATTGTTTGGCTATTATGTGAGCCTCTTAATCAGGGAAATCAGCTTCACATTATGCAGTTTACATAGAGTACTTGTATTATATTTATTACAGTGCATACGGTATTAAGTACCACAGTTTGAGTCATAAAACCCGGAAATGGTTCCAATTGTTTAAAAAAAATATATATATAATCTGGGATTTTAGAACTACTTCATATAAGGTCTGTGTTTCGTGTAGGCTTTCCCCGGCGTGACGTTTTGATAACCGTGCACATCTCTCGGACAAGGTAACTATTATCAATAATTAGCATAGCAAATTTTGGGGAGTAAATTGAGGCGAATATATTGATAAATCTCACCTTGTCCGAGAGAGAATTACACGGCTATCAAAACGTCACGCCAAGGCAAGCCTACACCATGCACACAATTAATTAGATTTTCTGGTAAAAAATCACGATGTGAAAAATGAATGGCGGGTCCACTATGGTGGACTATATACTGTACACTGAGTATACCAAACATTAGGAACATCTTCCTAATATTGAGTTTCACCTGGATTCACCTGGTCAGTCTATGTCATGGAAAGAGCAGGTGTTCTTAATGTTTTGTACACTCAGTGTAACGTATACTGTATATACGGTATAGAGTTTCCATGGAGAAAGGGAGGAGGCCATTAGATATATAGGTACATTATTGATCCCCGAAGGGAAATTAATTCCCCCTAGTTGCAGATAATAAACTAGAGCTAATAATGCCCTCGCCTCTTTAATGAGTCAAAGTATAGAAGGCTGAGGATAATCCCACTCATTACACCCATTTTACAAAACAACTATCTGCCTCCTAGTTACAGCACACTCACAGCTCAACTATGGTCATTAAAGTAATGAGAGACAGCACAGGCTTTAATGACTTGCTGCCTGGATGGTTTGGTCAGCCGGTCAACAACACTGTGTTGTCAGTAGGGCCAGGAGTTTTTCATAACCGTCTTTGGAATCTGACAAGGAAACGTTGGAAGGAAAAACCCTATCACAGTGGACCACAATTCTGTACTGAATGACTCAGTGGTGAATGACGCTTGCAGTGGTCATTCAGAGATATGAACATGGCTGAGTTGAGCTTCGTAACAACTCCCATGGTCTACTACAACAGTGTCTGTTTCCCCTCCATGGAAACCACAACACATTGAGAGTCTCCACAGGCTTCCAGACTTAGTCAGAGGAAGGCTGTTAGTAGTCAGAGGAAAGCCCCCCCCCTCACATATTTGAATGAGTGACAGTACTCCACAGTTTGCCTGCCAATATTACTCCAGCCACAGCTGGATGCTAACACACTATGTGTGGTAGCGCCAAACAACATTTCAATAATGGTCTCAGATCAAGCAACACTGTCATTACCCATTACCCATATAAACAAGCAACTAGCATGAGAGTAGAGTCTGCAATCAGGGGCTTATATGCCAACAGCTCCTTGATTACAAGTAGAATACGGAGAAACGTGCAATTCATACAGCCAAGACACTTATGTATCTCTCCGTCTAATGATGTTCATTATTTTTTATAACTCCATGGGAAAACTGAATAAATACGGAGAGTTCTTGGGCGGCAGTAGGAACAGTGTGCTGCTGATGAATTGTGAACAGGTTGCCTTGTCATCTACGGCTGTTGATTTTCCCCCAGATCTCTGTCCAATTGTTTCTTAACAGTCTTCCAACAGCTGCTCACACTCATCCATGGAGCAAGAGGCAGGTAAACTTAACAACCAAACTGATTCAACATTGTTAGTTAAACTGATTCAACATTACAGAAAATTCTCTGTTCTGTTTTGAAAAATGTAACTAATGTACCCTGTCCATATTAGGACATCTTCAGTCTCAGCAGGACTGTTTTCTGAGGGGAATATTCTTATTCTAAGGAATATTCTTATTCAAACTATTGAATAAAGATACAGTAGAATACCATGTTGTATAAAATAGATGGGGCCAGGAAGCTAAGGGTTTTTAGTATGCAGACGGTGTACTGTATCAGACTATATGACACACAGTTTTGGTTCAGCTCTGAAATGGAACACAAACACAGACAATCAGATTCAAGGGGAGGAAGAGGTCCATTCTCAGTCATTCCCCTGTGAAATGATAACATTGCCTTATTCAGGAGCTTCCATTTCTGTGCTGTCTCAGCTAACACACTGGCTAATGATAATGTGTGCTGCACATTCTACAGAGGCTTTGTTTGATACATAGGAATCAGTGCTTGAAGTGGAAAGAAATAGGTGCCGGTACTCATTTTGGGTGCTGGTATTTTTAGGTGCCAGTTCTCAGAATATTTTAAACCAATATTCTATAAGAGGTGCCAGTACTCAGGCAGTAGAAAATGAGAAGTGCCGGTAATCAGTTCCTGTGTGTTCCAGTCCAATTCAAACACAGATAGGAATGAATTTCTGTAATATTAATACATGGTGGACATTTTACCTACTATGTGTGTGTGTGTTAACACCTGGATATTTTACACCCCCTCTGGCTCAGTTCACCACTAAACACAATCTTTTTTGGTGCATGTTAGAGGTTAAAGTGAAACTCCATGAAGGGATTTGAATATCGTATAAAGTACTGCCTCTTCATATCCCATCTCTCCTCAGGAGATCTCAATTTTTCTCTCTCCTTTCATCAAAGAGTTTCCTTCCACGCTGAATGGCATTGTTTGCCTTCAACTCCTTGCTGCCACGGCAACGCCAGCAGAGTGACTGGATTATAAATTGGCGGAGATAGTGAGGGGGCGTGACCTTCACGCTGTCTGTTGCACACACACACACACACACACACACACACACACACACACACACACACACACACACACACACACACACACACATACACAAACACACGCAGGGATAATGCCAGAGATCAACCAAATGTGTCTGATTGTTTAATAACAATTTCCCTCCCTGAGTCATTACCTGCAAACACAGACATGAAGTGTTGAGTATTGACTGAGGTAGACACACAGCCATTGCCTCCAAGGGTAAACTCTCTACCTCTGTTACCCTTCACTTTGAGAGAGGGAGAGGGTGTGTGTGTGTGTGTGTGTGTGTGTGTGTGTGTGTGTGTGTGTGTGTGTGTGTGTGTGTGTGTGTGTGTGTTCGTATTTCCTTATGGCGTCCATAGAAGTGAAAAAGGATTTATGTCTATGTTTGGAGCTGTCAGGGAAATGCCAGAACATCATGACATTCCAGCCCGGCTGCTCCAAATTACCCCTTCATTCATAATCTGGCAATTTGACTCTCTTTTATTCTGTCTGGCTGCGTCGCAAATGGCACCCTATTCCCAGCATAGCACACTACTTTCGACCAGGGCCGACAGGCCCTTCTCAGGGCGGAGTTAACAATCATATTCACGCTCAAATTGGAAACTAATTTGAAGTTCTGTTAGAAGGAACAGAGTTAACAGAATTGGAATCAAGCCTTATTTATGAGAGAGAAGAATGAGGCGACGTAGAAATAGGCAACATAGAGGCTAGATGAAAGACGAATTAACTAACGTTAGCTAGCCATAGGATGATACACAGTATTTAAGCACGCTGCAATACCAAGTCTCAGTCCACCAAACTTGCTGGCGTGGGCGCACAGGCGTAGCTACAGATGTGATTTTGAAAGGGAGGGCCAGACAACAAGCTCTCCTTTTCCAATGACAGATGCACAACGGCTGCCATATGCGTCTGTTTTCTCCTCCTTGAGCTCCTCTTTTTGTTTCCACTCGAAAGAAGGCTACGTGACTCCATGCCTCTCTCACACCTCTGCTGAAGCAGCCCACCACACACACACACACACACACACAAAAAAGTGACCAAAGTTATTTGGAGTACTGACTGTGATTAGGACTCAAAAGGAAGAGAGAAAAGGTTGTTTGCTATACTGGGATTTTAATACCTGCACAACACAAACAGGGCTGAGCCACACCAGGCCAGAACTGTCTATGCTCTCGCCCCTTACACTCACACACAGCAAGGCCATTTAGAGTGGATGGTGCCATTCTGTGGCCGGCAGAGTATGGTGAGCCAAATAGAGGGCTGGTTAGGAGAGCTTACGCCTAGAGGCACCAGGGGGCTCATTGAGCATAGCTGGACCAGTTCACTTTCCATTAGGAGCACTCTTTTAGCCTCAAAGAGCCAAGTAAACACACTCACACACGGGTGTACACACACACACACACACACACACACACACACACACACACACACACACACACAGAGACCTACACCAGCTCTATATAAAGTGACTGATTTATATCCACTTGCTTTCCATTTGCAGTGAGATTGCACAGTAAACCACATCCTGCCACAGTCTTTCAGCACCAGCCCGCAACTATCCATCTCACACTGAACAGGCCTACGCTGCATGGAGAGAATGGATGGTCTCCCAAATTAGATGTCTCACTCCATTCCTGTTGCCTGAAAGCATTAAAAAAGAAACATTATTTTATTTTATGTTGACATGGTGAATATAAGTCCAAGTAGAATCTAGCTGAACACAGTTGGCTATAAGGCTACATCGTTAGCAAAAGTTGACCTACAGTATATCAGCGCCTATACAATTTACGTAACTATTCATCAGTAGATCAGTATTGTTTTTTTTAGCGTGTGAATACATAACCCAAAATGTGTCTTGATTCCCTTTCCAGAACAAAAGCAAGTTCCCTTCCAAAGTATTGTCAAACTGATGGATGGTAAAGTGCATGTTAGATGAAACTCAAAACAATGTAGCAAGTAATACTATTATAGAGTAAATTGTACGGTTAGCCCTCATAAAATGGCTTGCATGTTTGAGGGTTCATAGTTCACCGGAGTTTACATTCCAGTCTAATAAGCAAGGCTTCCAAAATGACCATGGTTTTTCACTCTCCCATGTCTCCCTTTGCTGGACTGTCAGTCAATCTCTAATCCTCCAATAGTTATACACAGAAACACTACATCACTAATATCATAGTCCTACCTGTACATTATTTATACATTATTTACCACCTATTTGGCATAGAATGTATACGGTGCTTAATGAAATTCTACAAACCCCTTACAGTCTTCACATTTTGCTGCCTTAAAATGTCATCGAAAATGGGATTAAATAAGAATGCTCCACATTTTCAAAGTGAAAGAAAGTTATAGAAAATTGTCCAAATTAATAAAAATGTAAATAACAAAGATGTCTTCACCCCCCAGAGTTTGTTCTTGGTGGTGGCACCTTTGGCAGCCATTACAGCTGTGGATAATTTTGAATAAGATTCTACCAACTTTTCACAACTCTTAGGGGAACACACTGTATATCTGTTATGTTTGTCAAAAATGCTCAAGCTCAGTAAACTTGCTAGAGAGTAATTTATAGACAGCAATACTCAAACCTTGTTCCTAATTTTCAAGCAAATTTAAGTCAGCACTGAGACTATACCACTCAGGAACACTCAACACCTCTTGGAAAGCCATCTGGTGTATCTTTGGCATTACAACTCTATCCCAGGCTAAGGTTTTCAGAATACAGGTGTGTTTTCCTCTAACGTATTACTTGGGCTTGGCTCCTTTCATATTTCTTTTGATCCTGATAAATTCCCCAGTCTCTGCTGATGACAAGCATGCCCATAACATGTTGCTGCCACCACAATACTTGAAAATACAGAGGGTTTCATTGGATTTGACCCCATATGAATGTCACATTTGATCACGTGTTCATGTGATGTTAGATTTAATTTGATAACATGAAACTACATGTGCCAACATTTGAGCACATGTCGAAACACAATCTCATGTGAAATAAATGTGACACGTGAAAACAAAATATTGCACATGTGAAAACCCAGGTGTCAAATGTAATTGACAATATTTTACTTTAAAGGGCATAATTGACATTAATTCAATTTAAACATTCATGGTCCCCTGCAGACTGTCTCAACCTTTTTGGGGGATTTGAAGTCACTACCTCTTGGTTGCTAGCTACCTGAAGTTCCTGCTGTGCCGCCAGGTCTGTGTTCATAGCGGAGATTGGCTATACAAACTAGCTACTAGCCATTGCTAGCCACTGCTAACGGTCCTCACCACTGCTCTGCCTGCATCAGCCAGCTTTTAGTTCGGACAATATTCGGCCAGTCTGCACAGCGTGCTACCAACCCAGCGCATATCGGATTGCGTTCCCTTACACTTCACCGGATTTCTACTGAAATCACAGGACCATCACACCGGAACATCGCAGGTAGCTAGCTGCAATCGAGTGGCTGCTTTTTTTGGCTAACACCATTGTCCATATGCTACCTTGAGCTAGGCCCATTTCCCGGCCAGCCGACGTGTGCTAGCTAATCTCCCGGGCTACAGTACCTTTGTCAACCTGCCTGGACCTTTTACTGTGTCGCTCTCGCTGCTGGTGACTTTCTGATCCATCTCTACGCAGACGACACCATTCTGTATACATCTGGCCCCTCTTTGGACACTGTGTTAGCTAACCTTCAAACAAGCTTCAATGACATACAACACTCCTTCCGTGGCCTCCAACTGCTCTTAAATGCTAGTAAAACTAAATGCATGCTTTTCTATCGAACGCTGCCCGCACCCGCCCACCGGACTATTATCACTACTCTCGACGGGTCTGACTTACAATATGTGGACAACTACAAATACCTAGGCGTCTGGTTAGACTGTAAACTCAACTTCCAGACTCACATTAACCATCTCCAATCCAAAATTAAATCTAGAATCGGCTTCCTATTTCGCAACAAAGCCTCCTTTACTCATGCTGCCAAACATGCCCTTGTAAAACTTACCATCCTACTAATCCTTGACTTCAGCGATGTCATTTACAAAAGAGCCTCGAACACTCTACTCAGCAAATTGGATGTAGTCTATCACAGTGCCAACTTTGTTACCAAAGCCCCATATACTACCCACCACTGCGACCTGTATTTTCTCGTTGGCTGACCCTCACTACATATTCGTCGCCAAACCCACTGGCTCCAGGTCATCTATAAGTCTTTATTAGGTAAATCCCCGGCCTATCTCAGCTCGCTGGTCACCATAGCAACACTTACCCGTAGCATGCGCTCCAGCAGGTTTATTTCACTGGTCATCCCCAAAGCCAACACCTCCTTTGGCCGCCATTCCTTCCAGTTCTCTGCTGCCAAAATCCTTGAAGCTAGAGGTTCCTATCTCCCTCACTAACTTTAAGCATCAGCTGTCAAAGCTGCTAATCGATCACTGTACCTGTATATAGCCATTCTGTAAATAGCCAACCCTACTACCTCATCCCCATATATTTTTTTTTTTTTTTTTTTTTACTTACGCTCAGTTTGCACTCCAGTATCTCTATTTGCACATCATCATTTGCACATCCATCATTCCAGTGTTAATGCTAATCTGTAATTTATTTCGCCACTATGGCCTATTTATTGTCCTACCTTCCTAACCTTACTGCATTTTGCACTACATTTGCACTCTGTATATAGATTTTATATTGCGTTATTGACTGTACGTTTGTTTATTTCCCATGTGTAACTGTGTTGTTTTTTGTCGCACTGCTTTGCTTTGTCTTGGCCAGGTCGCAGTTGTAAATGAGAACTTGTTCTCAACTGACCTACCTGGTTAAAAAAGGTGAATTTAAAAAAATACGTACAGTATATTGCCAACAATATAGTTTGCACTTTGCCTAAAGTATATAAAACAACTTGAAGGTGAATGTATGCTGCTGTATTCTTATTTCAATTAGTGTAAAAAAAAATGACAGATCATTTTGCACTGTGACCACTCTTGGAAAAATCCACCCACCCAAAACCACTCATTCCTTTAATTTACAGTGTTAAATGACACTAATATGTGAGAACAATATTTGTGACCGACCGCCTCGATTGGTCTTATGTATGATAGTGGCTGCTAAATTCAGGGCATCAATGTTGTTGAGAAAAGTAGCAAAACATTTGAAGTTCTCGTAGGCTAACGTTATATTTTTCAAAAAACGCAGCGGTAGAAAGCACTGTCAACACATACTGAACAGCTCACGTTATAGACAAAAGCGTGCTACATGGCAGACCAATCCGAACTCATCTCCCGGCATGTCCAGCCCATCCATTGTCTCAGCCAATCATGGCTAGTGGGAAGGTTCCTGTCTTTTCCCATGGCTAAACCAGCTATGGTCGTAATCTAACAATTTTATTCATATTTATGGATGGAATACAAGTTACTTATTTTTTTATAAAAAAATATATACAGCGGGTGAAATAAGTATTGAACACGTCACCATTTTTCTCAGTAAATATATTTCCAAAGGTGCTATTGACATTAAATATTCACCAGATGTTGGTAACAACCCAAGTAATCCATACATACAAAGAAACCAAAACAAATAAGTTCAGAAATTAAGTTATGTGTAATAATGTGAAATGACACAGGGAAAATGTTTTGAGGTTCAAAAAGGCATGGAAAGCCAAGACAACAGCTGAAAACTATCAGTAATTAAAAAGCAATCCAGCCCCCTGTCAGTGCAAATGGGAGAAGGTCATGTGGTCTGATGAGACAAAAATAGAGCTTTTTGGTCTAAACTCCACTCGCCGTGTTTGGAGGAAGAAGAAGGATGAGTACAACCCCAAGAACACCATCCCAACCGTGAAGCATGGAGGTGGCAACATCATTCTTTGGGGATGCTTTTCTGCAAAGGGGACAGGACGACTGCACCGTATTGAGGGGAGGATGGATGGGGCCATGTATTGGCCAACAACCTCCTTCCCTCAGTAAGAGCATTGAAGATGGGTCGTGGCTGGGTCTTCCAGCATGACAACGACCCGAAACACACAGCCAGGGCAACTAAGGAGTGGCTTCGTAAGAAGCATCTCAAGGTCCTGTAGTGGCCTAGCCAGTCTCCAGACCTGAACCCAATAGAAAATCTTTGGAGGGAGCTGAAAGTCCCTCCAAAGATTTAAACTCCGGCGAGTGGAGTTTAGACCAAAAAGCTCTATTTTTGTCTCATCAGACCACATGACCTTCTCCCATTCCTCCTCTGGATCATCCAGATGGTCATTGGCAAACTTCAGACGGGCCTGGACATGCGCTGGCTTGAGCAGGGGGACCTTGCGTGCGCTGCAGGATTTTAATCCATGACGGCGTAGTGTGTTACTAATGGTTTTCTTTGAGACTGTGGTCCCAGCTCTCTTCAGGTCATTGACCAGGTCCTGCCGTGTAGTTCTGGGCTGATCCCTCACCTTCCTCATGATCATTGATGCCCCACGAGGTGAGATCTTGCATGGTGCCCCAGACCGAGGGAGATTGACCGTCATCTTGAACTTCTTCCATTTTCTAATAATTGCGCCAACAGTTGTTTCCTTCTCACCAAGCTGCTTGCCTATTGTCCTGTAGCCCATCCCAGCCTTGTGCAGGTCTACAATTTTATCCCTGATGTCCTTACACAGCTCTCTGGTCTTGGCCATTGTGGAGAGGTTGGAGTCTGTTTGAGTGTGTGCATACTATGCAATGTCTTTTTATAGTTTTTTGCACTCCAGACTTCTTGTATTTTTATACTTTTCCATACTGCCGCACTATGTATCATGTATCATGTATCTGTCTTTTGTGTATTTTCGTTCTGGCATTTTGCACCTGCCCTGTGTTTTTTCGTAGCTGCTTGACAAAGAAATTTCTATCTATCTATCTATCTATCTATCTATCTATCTATCTATCTATCTATCTATCTATCTATCTATCTATCTATCTATCTATCTATCTATCTATCTATCTATCTATCTATCTATCTATCTATCTATCTATCTATCTATCTATCTATCTATCTATCTACTCAGTGATGTTTTTGTGAGAAGACCATTTTCGGGATGTCTCCTGGTCTAACAAACAGTGCTGTAGCTCTGCCACTTTCCACCAACAGATTTTGATGTTTTTTATTTTGATTATGTTAATTAGATTGACAGGTGCATCAATCGACACTTAAGGATAGAAACTTCCACTATGTTCAGTATTTTACAGTAGCACGTTTCAAATATTTGCTCAATATAATTTAACATACTTTTCTAGCCAAGAGGAACAGGGCTAGAAGCATAAATACATTAGTCCTTACTCTCCTCCTTCCTTCCTCACTCTTTCCTGTAACGAATGCCTCGCGCGCAACGGGCCCTCCTCCTCTCCAGCGATCATCCTCGTTGGCATTCTAACCGGCGGTCGGGGGAAGATGGTAGTAACACCTGTTCCACATTGGTCATCAGGGTCACTATTTAACCTTGTGTATTTTGTTTCAACACTCGCGGGTTATTGTCTTTTGTATATTGCTGTTCTTTCATTAAATGTGTTTCGCTACCTCTATTCATCTTTGTTAATCTTTCGCCTCTACACTCACTTTCACCCCTCGCAATATCACATTTCCATCCTTTCACACAGGATGCTTACTCTATTCTCCTGCAATTTTCACATCAGAACATTCATCCATTATGGCATGTTTTGTTATTATGGCCAAATAAAATGTATAGACAGACCCCCTTACAATCCTTCACTCTAGTTGGCCACAGCCATATGCTTGCCTTTTTTTTTTTTTTAAACAAACTAAACAAACATTGGGAATAATTTTAATCGGACAAAAACACACAAGCATAAATAATGTGTTGGCAAATGTACTAGCACTGCAGTTTCCTTACAACTGTCCATTGTGACTTACTGTAGACAAACACCTTTTATTTAAAGACTATAGTATAGCCCTGTTTATATGTGCTGCTAAGATACACCCTTTGTCTTGATCTTGTCCACGTTTTTTAGACAGGTGTAGATGGTTAAAATACACACTGTGATCTGGACAGTGGATAAGAGACACATTTTAATAGACGCAACAAACGCAAAGTGTAAGCAAAGTTTCTACGTGTGGACTTCAGAGCAGCAGGTCCAAGCTAACAGAAAGGGTTTAGAGAGGCAGTCTGGGATAAAGAAAAAATCATTATACCACATGAAAATATTTGAATTCATTTATTTCACTAGGGCTAGGTAGAGCAGTATAAACCCAGAACTTTATCTCTGGCGTGCAGATCAAAAAGTGAAATCAACTCAATTTTACTTCTCTTTTCCTGGATATCCTTAAAGTGAGCCACCAATCTTTCAAGTGCTGTAAAAAGAGGTATGACATGACTAATTCTCTCTCTCTCTCTCTTTAAAAAAAAATAAAAAGCTTCAGTGGAAAATGACTTTCATGCGCCGTCCCGGGCTGGTGCGGGGGGAGGTGGGGGTGGTTAAATGGGGAGGCCATTCAGATGGCTGACATGTTTTTGAAGAACCGCTAGCTGGCATGGAGCACTGGGCTGTGGTGTGGTGCTGTTTGTCTTTGTGAAGCTGACGCTGGCATGGCCCCCCTTCCTCTGCATCTGGTCCTCATTAGGTTAGGAGGGGACGGTATAAAGCAGGGAGCTTACGGGGCTGGGCCTCAGTGCCTGAACCATTATGGAAGCTGCTCTTTGGGTGTGCCTTAGTCTGCTCTGTCTGCAGGGCAGCTTGCTCCAGCTCACACATGGTGCAGACTGCATTGGGACATCGCAGGGGGAAGACTGTGTCAGTGGGCAGACCACCAGAGGAAAGGTAAGGGATTTGGGCCCCAGATTACGGTTGTAGGTTTGTTGTGTTTTATGGGGGAGCTCCTTTGGTCAGGTAGATGGAGTTCAGAAGTTATTTTTTTCACAAGCTTTCAAAACACTTCCCTAGACTCTGCAGTAGCAACATAAGCCAAAGAAAGACAATAACTGCTATGCATGCTCTCTGTGTTTCCATTTAGTTAAAAACAACCCCATTTGTTTTTTTTGGTAACCCAACACTGGGTAAATACTGGACAGAATGCACGCTGATTTTGACGTCAGTTGGGTTACGTGAATAACTTTCAGATAATTGTTGGGTTGCGTGAATAACTTTTGTGGCTTTCAGATAATTAGTGGAACCCTTGAAAAAGAAAAGGAGAGCCGCACATTCTAGGAGCTCAGTTATTAAATTATTGCATCTGAGCTCCTAGAATGTGCGGCTCTCCTTTTCTTTTTCGAGATATCTATTATTGACATATATTATCTAGATATCTATTATAGGCATAGACCCTTGAGGAACTCATACACTTGTGTAAGCCTCATTAAAGCTTCAAAAGTGTCAGTGTTCAACCGTAACATGAGATAACAACACAACAGAACAGATTAACAGCAATTACATTTACTCTCACTGGTTGCCAAAAATAACTACTTGTAAGCCACGCCCCTACTAAGCCAAGCCTCTAGTCATCTGAGCTGACCCGCTGGGTCATATCTCAATAACCCAGCATCATTGGGGTGGCAGGTAGCGAAATGGTTAGAGTGTTGGGCCAGTAACTGAAAGGTTGCTGGATCGAATCCCTGAGCTGTCAAGGTAAAATTTGTCATTCTGCCCCTGAACAAGACAGTTAACCCACTGTTCCCCAGTAGGCGATCATTGTAAATAATAATTTGTTCTTAACTGACTTGTCTAGTTAAAAAAATAATAACCCAGCAGTTTTTTAAGAAAACAACCCAACTAAGAGAACCAACGCCTGCAACCGAGCAGTTGGGTCAACCAAACAATCAAGCATTTTTTTGAAAGTGTGTGTATGAGCATGTCATATTTTGGATGGACCACATGAATGGAGTTAAATATAGTTAAACATTACAGTAACCTGGAAACATACACTTATTTTAGTCAGGAGCAAAGTCTAATTTTAAACTATTCTATTACCACAGAGCTGTGTCATATTTGCGGTCAACATTCTTTGTGGACATTCCCCATGTTCTGTCCAACGTATTCACCCTCATCTAGCCAATATACTGTATACAGCAGATGTATAAAATATTTTCTTTATCATTGCATTTTTGTATTTATATTTTGATGTGTGTATTTCTGTAATTTCTGTAATTCAGGGCTCATCTGTAAAACAGACATTGGTCTCAGTATAACTCCCCGATAAAACAAAGGTTCAGTGAAAAATGAAAGCTGCAGCATTTCAAAAGAGGATTTTCACAGAGTCATGTATTCTATTCCGTGTGGGAAATATAAGAGGATTTGTGTGTAATTACACTATTATAGTATGTGCAATTATATAAACTTCAGATGTGGTTGGACTCCCCATTGCCTCAGGCAGCATTATTGAAGAAATCTATTTTTCCCACCAAGGTCATTGTGAATGTGGATAATGGAACAGAATACATTACAGGGGTAATTTACAGCGCTTGTCAATACGGAAAGTTTTCATAATAGATTTTTTTTTTTTAAAGATCAGGGCGCCTCCATGTAATGAAGGATACATGACCCTGAAGAGCACACTGGAGTGTGAATTGTATACAGGGCATGTACTGACCTTTCTACAAAGTATGGCATCAATTTGAGGACAACAGAAGTTGCTTCAGGGAGAGATACCGTGCATTCGGAAAGTATTCAGACCCTTTGACTTTTTAAACATTTTGTTACGTTACAGCCTTATTTTAAAATGGATGAAATTGTTTTTATTCGACATCAATCTACATACAATACCCCATAATGACAAAGCAAAAACAGGTTTTTAGAAATGTTTGCAAATGTTCATACCCTTTACTCAGTAATTTGTTGAAGCACCTTGGGCAGCGAATACAGCCTTTAGTCTTCTTGGGTATGACGCTACAAGCTTGGCAAATCTGTATTTGGGGAGTTTCTCACATTCTTCTCTGCAGATCCTCTCAAGCTCTGTCAGGTTGGATGGGGAGCATCGCAGAACAGCTATTTTTAGGTCTCTCCAGAGATGTTTGATCGGGCTCTGGCTGGGCCACTCAGGAACATTCAGAGACTTGTCCCGAAGTCACGCCTGCGTTGTCTTGGCTGTGTGCTTAGGGTCGTTGTCCTGTTGGAAGGTGAACCTTTCGCCCCCAGTCTAAGGTCCTGAGAGCTCTGGAGCAGGACCTTAGACTTTGTACTATGCTCCATTCATCTTTCCCTCGATCCTGACTAGTCTCCCAGTCCCTGCCGCTGAAAGACATCCCCACAGCATGATGCCACCACCATGTTTCACCATAGAGATGGTGCCATATTTCCTCCTGAGGTGACGATTGGCATTCAGGCCAAAGAGTTCAATATTGCTTTCATCATGGTCTGCGTCCTTTACGTGCATTTTGGTAAACTCCAAGTAGGCCTTTTACTGAGGAGTGGCTTCCGTCTGGCCACTCTACCATAAAGACCTGATACAATTAGGTTTAAGTCATTTCATGTTAAGAAACTATAGTTTTGTCAAGTCGGTTAGGACATCTACTTTGTGTATGACACAAGTAATTCTTCCAACAATTGTTTACAGACAGATTATTTCACTTATAATTCACTATATCACAATTCCAGTGGGTCAGAAGTTTATATACACTAAGTTGACTGTGCCTTTAAACAGGAACATTTCAGAAAATGATGTCATGGCTTTATAAGCTTCTGATAGTCTAATTGACATAATTTGAGTCAATTGGAGGTGTACCTGTGGATGTATTTCAAGGCCTACCATCAAACTCAGTGCCTCTTTGCTCGACATCATGGGAAAATTTTACCTCAGAAAAAAAATTGTAGACGTCCACAAGTCTGGTTCATCCTTGGGAGCAATTTCCAAACGCCTGAAGGTACTACGTTAATCTGTACAAACAATAGTACGCAAGTATAAACACCATGGGACAAAGCATCCGTCATACCACTCAGGAAGGAGACGCGTTCTGTCTACTAGAGATGAACGCACTTTGGTGCGAAAAGTGCAAATCAATCCCAGAACAACAGCAAAGGACCCTGTGAAGATGCTGGAGGAAACAGGTACAAAAGTATCTATATCCACAGTAAAACGAGTCCTATATCGACAAAACCTGAAAGACCGCTCAGCAAGGAAGGAGCCACTGCTCCAAAACCGCCATAAAAAAGCCAAAATGATGTCGATATATTGAAGCAACATCTCAAGACATCAGTCAGGAAGTTAAAGCTTGGTCGCAAATCGGTCTTCCAAATGGACAATGACCACAAGCATACTTCAAAAGTTGTGGCAAAATGGCTTAAGGACAACAAAGTCAAGGTATTGGAGTGGCCATCACAAAGCCCTGACCTCAATACGTGCAGTTATCTGTAATTAAACCCTGCGCACTAAGGACTGTATTTTAAAGGAATTACTATTATTATCCCAAATTATATCATACACACATTTAGCTATTTAAGTATCTCTTCCTGTAATTTACCTGTACAGTTAATGTAACCATGCAAATATTCACTTACCTGTAAATTGAACTGTATATTTACCTGAATAGTTAATTTAACCATGCAAAATACTCACTTACCTGTTCATTTAACCAGTATGTCTATTAAGTAAACTTCTATTACCCTCATATCATACGCATGTTTAGCTATTGAAGTATTTCTCTGCCATCGGCCTGTATAGTATAGTTAACCATCCACCAATGTATAGTGTTGTCAGAAGCCTTTTGCTTCTCTATGTAGCCTTGTTCAGAATCTGACAGCTCTAGGTTTTGTTTTCTATGTGGTGTTTTGTGTTGGATCCCTAATTAGAGGCAGCTGCATAGCATTGTCTCTAATTAGGGATCCTACTTATGTTTGTAGGTTCAACACCCAAGGTGTGATCCATTATCACCATGTCAGTGAAGTAAGTGTGTTTCAGTTTGTTATATCGTTGTTTCTTTTGCATAGTTCGTAATTGAGTGTATACTCTATTAATGTAAAGCATGTCGAACTATTACTGCGCTGCGCCTTGGTCTCTCTTAACACCCATTTGACCAAGCAGCGCAAATCGGGAGAGAAGGAGAAAAAGGGAGGACAGAGTCGAAATCGGGGCTCAGGAGGACGTAAAGCCCGAAGGCAACCCCGAAGGCTATGAGGGTGGTCTGGTCAAGAAGAGGAGCAACCAGTGCCACTTCACATGTGGAACAGGGTGAGGCCGAAGTACCAATGGGGGGCGCAGAGCAAGGAGGAAGAGGAGTATTTGGAGGAGTATTTTGGAGCTGTTCTGGAGGAAAAGAGGGAGCTAGAGGAAGAGGTAGAGAAGGACTCCAGTGCCGGAGCAGTCCGCTCCACCTGTGCCCAGTCCGGGTCCGGTCGTCTGCTCCGCCCCAGAGCCAGAGCAGTCCGCTCCACCGGGGCCCAGTCCGGGTCCGGTCATCTGCTCCGCTCCAGGGCCAAAGCAGTCCGCTTCACCGGTGTCCAGTCCGGGTCCGGACCTCTGCTCTGCTCCACGCACCTGACCTCTAGTGCGTGCGCCCAGCCGAGGTGCATCCAGTGCCGGCTCCACGCACCCGACCTCCAGTGCGCCTCCCCAGTGCGGTACGTCCCGTCCTGTGCCGGCAACCCGCACACGACCTCCAGTGCGTGCGCTCAGCCAGGTGCCTCTAGTGCCGGCTCCACACACCCGACCTCCGGTGCGCCTCCCCAGTCCGGTACGTCCCGTGCCGGCTCCCCGCACCCGACCTCCAGTGCGTGCGCCCAGCCAGGTACCTCCAGTGCCGGCTCCACGCACCCGACCTCCGGTGCGCCTCCCCAGTCCGGCATGTCCCGTGCCGGCTCCCCGCACCTGACCTCCAGGGCCAGAGCAGTCCGCTCCACCGGTGCTCAGTCCGGGTCCGCTCGTCTGCTCCACTCCAGGGCCGGAGCCGTTTACCCCACCGGTGCCCATTCCAGGAGCGGTTATTTGCCCCATTCCATGTTCGGAGCCGTTTACCCCACCGGGGCCCAGTCCGGGCACGGTTATTTGCCCCGCTCCGGGGCCGTTTACCCCACCGGTGCCCAGTCCGGGCCCGGTCATCAGGAGAAGGCCAGGGAGGAAGCTGTCTACTTCGCCGGGGCCAGAACCGCCACCGACGAGTTAATTTTCCCTCCCTAAACCCCCCCCCCCCCGTCCATCTCCACAGAGGAACTTGGAAGCTCTTTCAGTGGTGGCTAGTGACCAAGGCCCTTCTCCCCCGATTGCTCAGTTTGGCCGGATGGCCAGCTCTGTAGTATTTGGCGCCGCCCTGAGTGGTCGCCTGTTAAGCAGCTCCCGTTGTTCGTGCATTAATTGTTGTTTTAGTTCGTTTTCTTTCGTCTATTTTCGTCTATTTTCTTTAGTTTTATTTTTTATTTTGCTACAGTTGAACTATAACAGTTCAGGATTATGGATTTTATGGATTTTATCGCAGCTGAACGTCGACAGGAGTCGTCAACTGTTATTGTTTACAACAGAGCCCAGCTCCTGGATTTAGCCCACGCAGCGCTGCTGCTCCCCGGGGAAAAGTTTGATATTCCGGACGAATTGAAAAGACGACGCCGTGGATGCAGGGCGGGATTGAAATGTAAGGCAAAGCGGAGGAGGTTCAAGTACAAGCCGGCTATACCATCTATTATTATGGGCAATGTTCGGTGTCTACATAACAAGATGGACGAGTTGGCGGGACTTGTTCGTGGACAAAGGATTTATCGGGAAACGAGCCTAATGCTTTTTACTGAGACTTGGCTGAACGATAACATCCCCATACAGAACGTCACTATCGACGGTTTCCAGACCATCAGAGCGGACAGGGATCGCGTCTCTTCCGGTAAGAGTAAGGGTGGTGGGCTAGCTTTATTAGTTAACAACAGATGGTGTCATCCGAAACATATTACTCTTAAGGAACAGTTTTGTAGCCCGGACATTGAACTGCTAGCCGTTAGCCTGAGACCCTACTATTTGCCGAGGGAATTCACGGCGGCCATTGCTGTTATTGTTTACATCCCGCCCTCCGCGGACGCAAACGCAGCGTGTGACGTCATCCACTCTGTTATCGCGAGGTTACAGACAGCGCATCCCAGTGCTTTCTTTGCCATTTCGGGGGATTTTAACCATGCATCTCTCTCTTCAACGCTGCCCACGTTCAAACAGTTCGTGAAGTGCCCAACCAGGAATAATAAAACTCTGGACTTGTTATATGCTAATGCGAAGGATGCATACAACTCCACTGCACTCCCTCCCCTCGGTAGATCGGATCACAACCTTGTCCACCTCACCCCACTCTACAGGCCTATGGTCCAACAGCAGCCTGCAACCACCAGGACTATTAGGAGATGGTCCCCGGAGGCGAATGAGGCCCTACAGGACTGCTTTGAAACAACAGACTGGGATGTGCTCTGTGAGGCTCATGGGGAGGACATCGATGGACTCACTGACTGCATAACAGACTATATTAATTTTTGTGTAGACAACACTGTACCCACCAGGAAGGTACGCTGTTTCCCAAACAATAAACCCTGGGTCACCAGCGACCTGAAGGCCCTGCTGAATGAGAAGAAGAGGGCCTTCAAGGAGAAGGACAAGGACAAATTGAAATGCGTCCAGAGGGAGCTGAAGTTGCGGATTGCTGAGGGGAAGAGAGTGTATAAGGAGAAGATGGAGGACAAGCTGAGGCAGAGCCAGGTGAGAGAGGTGTGGAAGGGTATGAGAAATATCACTGGCTTCAAAAAGTCAAACAGTGGGCAAACGGAGGGGACCCAGGACAGAGCCAATGAGCTGAACCAATTTTTTAACAGGTTCGATACTGGCCCTGTCCACCTCTCCTCCAGCTCCCCAGACCACACACCCTCACGGCTATCCCACCCCCACTTTGCTCACAGCACCTCTGCTGAGACAATCAGTGACCCCACCTCCGCCCCTGCCCCCCCTGGACTGATCCTCAACACCCCCCTTCCCCCCACCTCCCCACCTGGGCTGGCTTTCACCACCAACCAAGTGAAGAGAGAGCTGGAGAGACTACACCAGTGGAAAGCGGCGGGCCCTGATGGCATCAGCCCAAGGGTGCTGAGGGTCTGTGCTGACCAACTGTGTGGAATACTCCAACGTCTTTTCAACCTTAGCCTGAGCCTAGAAAGGGTCCCTGTGCTGTGGAAAACATCCTGCCTCGTCCCAGTGCCCAAGAAGGCACACCCCACTGTCCTGAATGACTTCAGACCTGTAGCGCTAACATCCCACATCATGAAGACCCTGGAAAGGTTAGTCCTCGCTCACCTCAGACCCCTGGTGTGTTCATCAATGGACCCCCTGCAGTTTGCATACCAGCGCAACATCGGGGTGGATGATGCAATCATCTACCTTCTGCAGAGGGCCTACTCTCACCTGGACAAAGCAGGTTGCACTGTGAGGGTCATGTTTTTTGACTTCTCCAGTGCCTTCAATACCATTCAGCCCCTGCTACTGGGTGAGAAGATGAAGAGGATGAAAGTGGAAGCACCCTTAGTCTCCTGGGTCACGGTCTACCTGACCGGTAGGCCACAATTTGTGCGACTACAGAGCTGTGTGTCAGAACGGGCAGTTAGCAACACAGGGGCCCCCCAGGGTACGGTCCTGTCCCCCTTCCTGTTCACCCTCTACACCTCAGACTTCAGATATAACTCTGAGACATGCCACCTACAGAAGTTCTCGGATGACTCTGCTATTGTAGGGTGCATCAGGGGTGGGCAGGAGGAGGAGTACAGGAGCACAATCAGTGACTTTGTGTTGTGGTGTGAGCAGAACCACCTTCAGCTCAACATCAGCAAAACTAAGGAGATGGTGGTGGACTTCAGGAGAACCAAGGCACAACTGACTGCAGTCCCTATAAAGGGGATGGATGTGGATATGGTTGAGTCATACAAGTTCCTGGGTGTCCATATGGACAACAGACTGGAATGGGCTGGTAACACCGGGGCCCTGTACAAAAAGGGCCAGAGCCGACTCTACTTTCTGAGGAGGCTCAGGTCCTTCAACGTGTGCAGTAAACTACTGCATACCTTCTACCAGTCTGTGGTGGCCAGTGCCATCTTTTTTGCAGTGGTGTGCTGGGGAGCAAACATCAAAGCCGGTGATGCTTCTCGGGTAAATAAGCTGATCAGGAAGGCTAGCTCTGTCCTGGGGATGAGCCTTGACACTCTAGAGGAGGTGGCGGAGAGACGGATCCTGGCCAAACTGCTGGCCATCATGGACAACGTCACCCACCCTCTGCACGCTATGGTTATGACGCAGAGGAGCACTTTCAGTCACAGACTGATCCCACCACGGTGTGCCAGAGAGCGCTACAGGAGGTCCTTCCTGCCGGCGGCTATGAGACTATATAATGCCTCACCGGGGTGCCGTGCCGTCGGCAACATAGATCTGGAACTGTTGGGGTGCTAGGACCTAGTTTAACAATTATGCATCCATCCGTGAGTAACTCTGGTCCGTCAGCACTCATCCACTCAGGACCTATTTATTCATACAGGTCTGTATATACATACTCATGTACAGTTGTTATATTATATCACATGCAATATTGTAAGTAATTATTGGACGTAGGCATTCACTCAGGAATGCATATTAGTATCCTGCCAGTTGCACCTTTTCTCATTGCTTTTAGTATATCGAATGTGCAATAAGTGCAGTTGTCTGTAATTAAACCCTGCGCACTAAGGACTGTATTTTAAGGGAATTACTATTATTACCCCAAATGATATCATACACACATTTAGCTATTAAAGTATCTCTTCCTGTCATTTACCTGTACAGTTTGTGTAAACATGCAAGTATTCACTTATCTGTAAATATAACTGTATACCTAACTGTACAGCTAATTTAACCATGCAAAATATTCACTTACCTGTTCATTTAGCCAGTCTGTATATTAAGTAAACTATTATTACCCTCGCTCATATCATACCCATTTTTAGCTATTGAAGTATTTCTCTGCCATCGACCTGTATAGTATAGTTAACCATCCAACATCCACCAATGTATAGTGTACATATTCAGCCAACCACTCATACTATGCAATGTCCTTTTATAGCTTTTTTTTGCACTCCAGATATCTTGTATTTCTATACTTTTTCATACTGCCGCTCTATGTATCATGTACCGTGTATCTGTCTTTTGTGTACTTTCGTTGTGGCATTTTGCACCTGCCCTGTGTTTTGTTGTAGCTGCTTAACAATGAAATTTCCCCCCGGGGATCAATAAAGTACCTATCTATCTATCTATCTATCTATCTATCTATCTATCTATCTATCTATCTATCTATCTATCTATCTATCTATCTATCTATCTATCTATCTATCTATCTATCTATCTATCTATCTATCTAGGAAGAATCTTGGTGGTTCCAAACTTCTTCCATTTAAGAATGATGGAGGCCACTGTGTTCTTGGGGACCTTCAATATTGCAAACATTTTTTGGTACCCTTCCCCAGATCTGTGCCTCAACACAATCCTGTTTCGGAGCACTATGGACAATTCCTTTCTACCTCATGGTTTGGTTGTTGCTCTGACATGCACTGTCAAGTGTGGGACCTTATATAGACAGATGTGTGCCTTCCCAAATCATGTCCCATCAATTGAATTTACCACAGGTGGACTCCAATCAAGTTGTAGAAACATCTCAAGGATGATCAATGGAAACAGGATGCACCTGAGCTCAATTTCAAGTCTCATAGCAAAGGGTCTGAATACTTATGTAAATAAGGGATTTCTTTTTTTTAAATGTTAAATAAATTAGCTAAAAATTCTAAAAACCTGTTTTCGTTTGTCATTATGGGGTATTGTGTGTAGATTGATGAGGGCTGTAGCGTAACAAAATGTGGAAAAAGTAAAGTGGTCTGAATACTTTCCGAATGCCCTGTATGTTTAAGGAGTTGATGTACACTGTGAAAGGGCATACAAACTCTGTTTTCCTATGTGTTCTAGTGAAGCCTCCCCCAAACACCTACAATATGGTCACTGTTTTTCCATTCTGACAGGATATGGTTTCTGAACTGTCTCAATGAACCTATGGTAAACACTTTACACTAAGTTACTGGCATACCTTTCTAATAAGAATGTAAGTAACGACATACAAACATGTTGTAACACATACATTTAGTAATTGCTTAGTAAATGCATATGAGTGGGATTGAGGTGTTATTATTACGTAAGTGGAATAAAGATAATAACAAGCCATGAGGAATAGTATCTTTATATAGCCCTTCTGTAAATAGCCCACCCTAGTACCTCATCCCCATATTTATTATTTTTGCTAATTTGCACTCCAGTATCTCTATTTGCACATCATCATTTGCACATCCATCATTCCAGTGTTAATGCTAATCTGTAATTTATATCGCCACTATGGCCTGCTTATTGTCCTACCTTCCTAACCTTACTGCATTTTGCACTACATTTGCACACTATATATAGATTCTCTATTGTGTTATTGACTGTAGGTTTGTTTATTCTCATGTGTAACTCTGTTGTTGTTTTTGTCGCACTGCTTTGCTTTGTCTTGGCCAGGTCGCAGTTGTAAATGAGAACTTTTTCTCAACTGACCTACCTGGTTAAATAAAGGTGAAATAAAAAATAAAAAAGAATACATGTTGTTAAACATTTTCTTTAACACATTGTAAAATTCTCTTCTCTCAGAATGATGAGCTTCTGCGGCTGAAGCCAGCTGCTCCAAGAGAGACCCAGACAAAGCCACGGGTATATGAGCCTCTCTTCCCACAAAGACATCCTACTACAGTCTGCTCTCTGTCACAGAGGATTCCTACCTTGTACTGGATTACATTCTACTCTGTGTAGAGTAGAATGTACTCCCCAAGAAGAATATGATTCCAATAAGACACTAAGATCAATGCAACTAGAACACTTGTCCCAATATATTGAATATTGATAATAAATATATATTCACAGTCATAGCACAGATATCTGGGTATAAGACAGGATACAGGACTATATACCTCTTTACCAACACACGTGCAGGCGCACACACTTGCATTTATTGAAGGCATTTAATTTCTTCCAAACTGCATTCATTAATGATTTACATTTTTCTTGTGCCCAACAGAGAGGACGACCTGGGGCACACTCTGCACTTGGTGTAAGACATTTATATAAATTAGGCTACCTACAACTGCAAAACAAAACAACCAATTAGCCTACTATAACTGTACACTGTAGAAAATGTCCTGTCGTTTTTACAGTAAATTACTGCCAGCACAGTAGCCAGTAGGTTACTGTAAATGTGCAGTACAATACTGGCAGCACAGAAGACAGTAAATTACTGTAGATTTACAGGACCTTTACTGTAACACAAATTTACAGCATATTACTGTAACACCTGACTACAGCAACATGCTGTCATTATAGAATTTACAGTGCCTTACTGGAAGCACAGTGGTTAGTAAACTGTTGCAGATTTACAGTGCATTGGCAGTATTTCTGTAACATGTATTTGATATAAGTATTTCAATAGTTTCAATATTTATTTTGTATTTCACTGGCCTGAAGTACAATTCTTGCATTTTGTAACAGTTTAGTAAGAATACATACATTTGGTATTTTCTAATACAAAAACTTGCAAGTAGCCCACTTAACTACATAATGCCCAGCAGTGTGGTTTGCAAGTGTTCATTTTGAAATGTACAATTAGATCATTTAGCAGACGCTCTTGTCCAGAGTGACTTAGTCAGTGCATTAAACTAAGGTTGATTAAAAAAAAAAACATGTCATAGCAAGTAAAATGTTTATGTAACCGTTACTGAGAATGTTGTTGTAGTTAAGAATATATTGATCTTCAAGGTATTTTGTATTTGTACATTGTACATACTGTAGTTGTACATACACTACTGTATTGCTGAAGCCACAGTGCTGGCTCCACGTTCATCAATAATGGCTCTTTTATTTCTGGATAGAAGATGATGATTGAAAACACACCGTCGGACGTGCCGTTGGACAGACAGAAGAAAGAGTTGGGGAAGCATGACAGCCTTCCTGGGTCCTTCTCAGCCAAGGGCTTCCCCAACACACTCATCCAAGTTCAGGTCTCAAATGAGCCAATGGGGCTGTTGTGTTGTAATTTTTATGACATAAGAAAGGATGTGACGGACGCTGTACTGGAGTTGCATATCATGAGTTGTTTTCTTGAAGCACTTGGTATGCTACAGTGGTGGCTAGTGTCGTTTTAAATAGGAAGGGCTCATTGTAATGCCTAGGATGGAATAAATGGAACTGCATCAAAGACATCAAACACCTGGTTTCCATGGGTTTGATACCGTTCTATTGATCTATTCCAGACATTATTATGAGCCGTCCTCCCTTCAAGAGCCTCCTTTGTAACTAAATGATCCCCCGGGAATGTTGTTCCTCCAGACAGAGCGGGCCAGGAGACATTTGGGCCAGCCTGGGACCAAGAAGAAGAACAAGCCTAAATCCAGAGTGGGATCTTTTTCTCTGCTCAGCAACCCCAGCGCCGCCATACAGGTACACAACATTGCCATTACAACCTAGGAGCAGACCATCACATAATACCAGTTCATAGTTAATACATTAACTTTATTTTTTTAAATTGAGAACATGAGATATGTACAGTGTCCATAATAGGACAGCCTAAGTCTCAGCGGGAGTTACATGACGCTGTCATGTCGTTGTTCTTCCAGGTAACCAGAGTACGGAGGCAGCTGCAGAAGGAGAGGAAAAAGCAGAAGCCAAGAGGACGACCAGGAGCGTACTCTCCTATGGGCAACCCACACATTTCCCAACCCTTGGTGAGACCCATGTCCCCCTCCACATATCCCCTCACCCCCACCTGAGTCAATCAATCAATAAACCTATCAATCACTTGTTTGTGCCCAGAGAGAAACTCTGCTTGCAAAAGCATGTTAAGAATACAGAGTTCCTACAAAATAGTTCAAAACCGCTAACACAACAAACAAAAAAATGTTTGACGTGAACAAATAAATAACTTGATTCTTTCCCCAGGGACAAAGACGCAAGAGGAGCTCACAGAAGAAGTAGTAGACCAAGATAATTGTTTGTTCATAAACATTTCATTAAACAAGGGACTTTGCGTAAGCGCTACTGCTTCAATAGTTCATTAACTGTACTTTATATATTATTTTTTTTCTCTTTGTAAACATATTGGTTTATGAATGTTTTTTTATGTAATAATAACGTAATATATATCATGGAAACACATCCCTGAAGACAAGTATACAGCACTTTTGAGAACCCCTTTAAAATGATATTTTATGATTATTTTTGTTGTTGGTTGATGGTGATTATTTGGTAACTCTGTGTATATTATCAGGTTGAAATAAAGTAAACATGTATGAGAATACTTCATGAGAACTTTCCGCAACATAAGGCTACAGAGGGCTGCTGTAGCTAGCTAGCACTGTTAATTTTCTGTTTAGTCTATGACAGAGTTGGACTCCACTTTGACAAATCGACTAGAACATTTCACTGTTCCCAAACAACCAGGCTGGGCCTTTAGCCCAATAAATCTTTCCAGCTCTCCCACCCTGTTGGCCAGTGCAACACCTCGAATTTCCACACAACGGGACCTGGGTAACGTTAATTAATAATTTGCGGATTGGGGGGGGGGGGGACGGGGGGGGGGGGGGTCACTGAGACCCAATTACAGATTGCTGAGCTACAGACAGTGCATGTGTTCCAAATGGCACCATATTCCTTACATAGTGCACAACTTTTTACCATCTAAAGGCTAAGTTCATTGTTAGAACCATAGCCATGGTTCGAACTATTAACTTAACCGTAAGATGCTTTTGGGAAACCGGGTCATGAGTACTATGGGCCCTGGTCAACAGAATCATTCATGAGTACTATGGGCCCTGGTCAAAAGAATCATTCATGAGTACTATGGGCCCTGGTCAAAAGAATCATTCATGAGTACTATGGGCCCTGGTAAACAGAATCATTCATGAGTACTATGGGCCCTGGTCAACAGAATCATTCATGAGTACTATGGGCCCTGGTCAACAGAATCATTCATGAGTACTATGGGCCCTGGTCAAAAGAATCATTCATGAGTACTATGGGCCCTGGTCAACAGAATCATTCATGAGTACTATGGGCCCTGGTCAAAAGAATCATTCATGAGTACTATGGGCCCTGGTCAAAAGAATCATTCATGAGTACTATGGGCCCTGGTCAAAAGAATCATTCATGAGTACTATGGGCCCTGGTCAAAAGAATCATTCATGAGTACTATGGGCCCTGGTCAACAGAATCATTCATGAGTTATATGGGCCCTGGTCAACAGAATCACTCATGAGTACTATGGTCCCCGGTCAAAATAATCATTCATAAGTACTATGGGCCCTGGTCAACAGAATCACTCATGAGTACTATGGGCCCTGGTCAACAGAATCACTCATGAGTACTATGGGCCCTGGTCAAAAGAATCACTCATGAGTACTATGGGCCCTGGTCAAAATAATCATTCATGAGTACTATGGGCCCTGGTCAAAAGTAGTGCGCTATGTAAGGAAGAGGGTGCCATTTGGGATGCAACTAGTGAATGCCCAATGCAGTGTGGACCAGGTGCATAGTCTAAATATGCAGCAAACCTTTGGGTTGAGAGCCCAACTACAGTATTCTGTAAAATGTATGTGCGTTGGACCAGTTAATAATGGGGAAGAAATCATCAAGATATTAGACTGTATACGCCATCGGTTTCAGAAGTCAAACCAAAAGAAATGTTTCTTTTTAATTAATTTAGCCAGTGCTAGGGAGCTCATGGCACTGCATTAACTAATAGAGATGGTTTGAATGTTTTTGCAGACCAGTCATGTATGCCCAGCAAAGCTACTCTGTGAACGTACTTTCAGAACGGAGGCTTGCTCATTCCAGGGCGATACTGTATCAACAAGGATCCAAGGTGAGGTCCAAGTCTACGGTGTCTATATTAGGGCAGCCTCAGTCTCAGGAGGAGTTGTTTCAGTCAATTCCTGGCACTATAGCCGACATGAGATACCCATTTTGTTAGCATCATCTGTAGTCCAGCAGACACAACACTTGTTCTGACAGATCCTCACATAATAATATATTATTACATACAATACATCTCCCACAATCACATTAAGGCAGAGGGGTTAAGGGGTCCATTCAATCTGTACCGCCGGAGCGTTATGTAAAGGTTATTTCCTATAGAGCCGACATTGCAGCGTTTACCGTGAACGCAGTCTCCGCTGACGCGGGAACATTTCCTTTAAATTTCAATCACGCTGTAATGCTGAACTTCCACAATACGGAATGAAAAGGACCCTTAATCTTGAACATGTTTTAGATATGTAAATGTTTGTTTGTGGAGATAATGCCATAGCTCCAGTAAAGTTGGAAAAAAGGGCCTTAATGGCTGCCATGGAGACACACTGGAGTGGAGTGAACCCCTAACGTGCAGGATGATTTAGTTGATAACTTTAATAGCAAGTGAAGGGCAACCATTGATGCCATAGCTCCATTGAAGTTGAAAAAGGCTATAATGGCTGCCATGGAGACACACTGGAGTGGAGTGAACTCTTAATGTGCCGGATGATTTAGTTGATAACTTTAATAGCAAATGAAGGGCAACCATTGATGCCATAGCTCCAGTGAAGTTGAAAAAGGCCCTTTAGATGAGTGAGAAAAATAATAAATGAAAGGCAGAGCGGAAGTGGAGAAAGTCGAAGTTGCAGGTCCATTATGATATTCTGAGAGAGAAACTTGGGATGTACAGTACCAGTCAAAAGTTTGGACTCACCTACTCCGTTTGGACTCACCTACTCAGTTTGGACACACCTACTCAGTTTTGACACACCTACTCAGTTTGGACACACCTACTCAGTTTGGACACACCTACAGTTTTTCAGTATTTTTACTATTTCTACATTATAGAATAATAGTGAAGACATCAACGCTATGAAATAACACATACGGAATCATGTAGTAAGCAAAAAAATTGTTAAACAAATCAAAATATATTTTAGATTCTTCAAAGTAGCGTATCGCCGCAGAATGCTGTGGTAGCCATGCTGGTTAAGTGTGCCTTGAATTCTAAATAAATAAGTGTCACCAGCAAAGCACCCCCACACCATCCCACCTCCTCCTCCTTGCTTCACGGTGGGAACCACACATGGAGAGATCATCCGTTCACCTACTCTGCGTCTCACAAAGACACGGCTGTTGGAACCAAAAATCTCAAATTTTGACTAATCAGACAAAAAGTCAGATTTCCATTGGTCGTGTATCTTGGCCCAAGTAAGTCTTATTGGTGTAATTTAGTAGTGGTTTTGTTTGGTTCCCTAAGTATTTAAATCACTAATTTAAATACTTAGAGAACCAAACAAAACCACTACTACGGCTCACAACTTCCTCCAGCTAAATCAAGACAAGAACGAGGTACTTATTGTTGGAGCCAAAGCACTGGGAGAGAATCTGGCCTCCCATTTTAATTCACGGTCAATAAAGATTTTTTTTTTAAACGGTGCCAAGGTGCGGCCGTCTCTCTGTCAGGCTGATACAGAGAGACTCAGCCATGCTTTTATTACAAATAGGCTTGACTACTGTAATGCTCTCCTGTCTGGTCTCCCCAAGAAACCCATTGGTCAACTGCAAAACATACAGATGGAGAGAACACATTACACCGGTTTTAAGGTCTCTGCATTAGAATAGCCTGCCAGAGAACCTGTGGGGGGCCGAAACTGTGGACATTTTTAAAAGGCATCTTTTAAGCTTTGCTTTTCCTTAAGGTGCTTTTTAGTCGTTCAGTTTTTGTAGTTCTTTTGTTTTTTATTTGATGTTGTTGTGTAGTAAATATTTCAGCTTATATTTTTTATGTGAAACACATTGCGTTGCATTCCATGTCTGAAATGTGCTGTATAAATAAAGCTTTCCTGGTGCACGCACACCTGTGGAGGGACGCGTGGGCCTTTTTCATTATGCACCAAACAGAAGAAGGCGCACTGAAATAGGGAGGTACTACCTGCAAAGGTCCAATAGGAAACGCTTGTTTTCCACGTTTTGCTAGGGTGTGCACTAATGAATGAAACATGGACATACTCCATCTGAACAACAATTATTATTTAGAATATAATTGATTCTGGTGATACAGCAGCATTCTAATAGGCAATAAAACAGTGTATGGTTTAAGATCTCACAGAGACAGATAAATACCCTGTAGCCTTGAGGAGAGAGAGAGAGAGAGAGAGAGAGAGAGAGAGAGAGAGAGAGAGAGAGAGAGAGAGAGAGAGAGAGAGAGAGCGCGCGAGTGTACCTCAGCTTTTCTAATGGCCATTGTCACACCTTGTATAAACGCTTCGCAATGTTAGCAGGAGGTCAATGCCAGCTTCAGTGTAATATCTACATCATCTACAGAATGGAACAAAAGCATAGAAATGAGACGTCTTAGTTGAATTTGTCTTCTGACTATAGACTCTATTAGGACTGTAGTTTGCATTTGAGACACGCACCTTTCAGTAAAGCTCACTTCAACGTATCTAGGAAAAACATTAATAATTGATATGTAAAACCATTTCCCTATGTTTTCCCCCATTCTGAGTCCCCATTTGCATATCTGAGCTGCTACCTGTCACTACCTGTGAGGTTGATGCTCAGCCGCCTGCCTGCCTGTCGACAGTGTGAGAAAGCATTTTTTCCATCTCACTGCGTTTGTCTGTGAGCGGGCGAGAGGACAGGTCATTTGTGACACGGTAATGTGTCAAAACAAACACTGGCAAAGTCATGAGGGAATTTCCCCAGTTTTATTGCTAAATGAAGATGGATCCAGTTGACTTTGAATGATTCTAAAAATCAATACTGATCTGATCTATCAAAAATTATATTGTTTAGAGGGGCAATCTGTGATTCGAAAAACGGGCAAAGAAGTCACCTTAGTTATAAAAATAAGACTACTTTTAATTGTATTTTTTATTTTTTATTTAACCTTTATTAAACTAGGCAAGTCAGTTAAGAACAAATTCTTATTTACAATGACGGCCTACCCCCGGACGACGCTGGGCCAATTGTGCGCCGCCCTATGGGACTCCCAATCACGGCTGGATGTGATAGAGCCTCGACCTACTTAAATGAAAGCTACTTACATCTGAGCAAGGGCAAAATCTCCAGATGCACTCGCACACCCACATACCTGGATGGTGCAGTCCAGCACCTTACACACCAACCTGGCAGCAACCACCTTAATCTAGGAAATTAACAGCAATACACAAAAGGTTTGTGCTACCTGAATAAAGTAGCGAGCCTAATCCAGCCATCCTTTACAGTGTCCATATTAGGACATCCTCAGTCTCAGCGGGACTTATGCCAGTCCCCTCCTTCTATGATCAAAGCCCACAAAGCCCCATGAAGAAGCATTGATGTCGCCATTGTTATAGCTTTTCAGACAAGAGACAGCATTCTCTTACAGTTTTTCTTGATTGGTAAAATTGGTAGTGTAAGCCCTCCTCATGAAACCATTTTGCCAATTCCCAGCAGAAAGACCATGTACACCAGTCTATAAACACTATTTAACCTTTTTGCCACATGTCTCTGGTCCATTCACACTTCTTTGCAAAAGTCTAAACCCACCTCTCACTTTAAGACACAATTGTCACCATGTTGTCATTTAGAAAACACTGCCGTTCAATAAGTAAACTCAAACCAGCGCAATTCAAAACACCCTGAAAACAATTGTCCAGGTGTAAGCACTAACAACCAAAAATACTCAACAAGCAATCAGGAGATTGGAATGAATAAAAAGGGCAACAGGTAAGCTCACCTGTGTTTCAGAATCATGGAGGCAAACATCTGAGAATGAGGCAGAGGAATTATAAGAATGAGAGGAGGTGGACAAAGGAGAGGAAGAGGAAGAGGAACAACAATCTCAAATGAGATCCGTGCTACTGTAGTGGACCATGTTGTTGTACACGGTACAACATGGTTTTCTTGGCTATAGGTTTCTTGGCTTACTGTAACTATACTGGATTGGGTGTAATGACATTTTATGTCATCAAATCTCATACAGACAATACTCCATCTTGATGCCAATGACACCCTGCATGAGATCATCTTTGTGGATGAGGCAGGTTTCAACCTCACAAAGTGAAGACAGAGGGCGCAACATCATTGGCCAACGTGCTCTCGTGGACGACCCTGGCCAGCGTGGGGGTAATGTTACACTTTGTGCAGCCATCAGCAACCATGGCCATGCTACTCTTGGCCCATATAACACTCAATGTCTTCTAACTTTTCTGGATGGCCTACGGGAAGCTCTTTTCCAACATGGCCAGAGTGAAGTGCATCCTTGTTATGTTGTTGTTTGAGACAACGTACGTTTCCACCATGCTGTTCTGGTCCGGACTTGATCCAAGATTCACATGTGTTCCCCCCACCATACTCCCCTTTCCTCAATCCGATAGAGGAGTTCTCAGCATGGCGGTGGAAGGTCTATGACAGAAATCCCTATATACAGAACAACCTTCTCCAAGCCATGGAGGAAGCTTGTGAGGACATTGCTGTTGTCAGGCTCTGGCCATAGGGAGTACCTTTTGGCCATGGTCAGAGCCTGACAGATCTAGATACCTAGATCTATGTTTTTCATTTTGTGTTGAATCCCCAATTGGAGACAGCTGTGAGACGTTGTCTCTGATTGGGGATTCTATTTAAGTTGCTCAACCCCACACGTTTGTGTGGGTCATTGTTGAATGTCATTGGCTATGTAAGTGTGTTTCAGTATTCATTGTTTTGTTGTGTATAGTTCGTTACATTCAAGTTTAGTGAGTAAATAAACATGTCGAACTATCGCTACGCTGCGCCCTGGTCTCTCTCTACACACAAGCGTGACAGAATGACCCACCACTACCAGACCAAGCAGCATGATAGGGAGAGAGAGGAGGTGCCGCCGCGTTATGAGCGACGCGCGATACGGGGAAACGCCCGCCAACAACCCCAAGGGAATTTTGGGAGGGGGCTATGGGGGTGGTCTGGCCGAGAGGAGGAGGCGCCAGTACCACTCTCCAGGTGGAATTACGAGGAGGAAGAGGAACAGAGCTCGGTTCGCTCTGTGCCGACTCCGCACACCACCCCATCGGAGTGCATCAAAGGCACGCAGAGGCGGGAGGAAGAGGATCGCCCACCACTTCGGATGCCAACGGTCCATGACCGAGAAAAACCCAAGGGGTTTTTTGACCGCCCGAAGGAGGAACAGACAAGGTGGTGGAGAGCTTGGGTTGCTCTTCCATTGGAGCAGCATAAGGACCCGCTGCTAATAGAGATAGAGGAGGAGGAGGACTTCTGGCGCCGATACGCTCTAGTTAGCAGGCTGATGGATATGCGGGAGCGGGCTTCTGAGACAACCAAGGTCAGCAGCCCGGAGCCTCCAGCCAAGGTCAGCAGCCCGGAGCCTCCAGCCAAGGTCAGCAGCCCGGAGCCTCCAGAGACGGTCCGCAGCCCGGAGCCTCCAGAGACGGTCCGCAGCCCGGAGCCTCCAGAGACGGTCCGCAGCCCGGAGCCTCCAGAGACGGTCCGCAGCCCGGAGCCTCCAGAGACGGTCCGCAGCCCGGAGCCTCCAGAGACGGTCCGCAGCCCGGAGCCTCCAGAGACTGTCCGCAGCCCGGAGCCTCCAGAGACTGTCCGCAGCCCGGAGCCTCCAGCGAAGGTCCGCAGCCCGGAGCCTCCAGCGAAGGTCCGCCGCCCGGAGCCTCCAGCGGAGCCCAATCCGGGTCCAGCAGTCTGCTCCGCTACAGCGCCGGAGCAGTCCGCTCCACCGGGGCCCAGTCCGGGGCCGGTCGTCTGCCCAGCTCCAGCGCCGGAGCAGTCCGCTCCACCGGTGCCCAGTCCGGGGAAGGTCGTCTGCTACGCCCCAGCGCCGGAGCAGTCCGCTCCTCCGGTGCCCAGTCCGGGGCCGGTCGTCTGCTACGCTCCAGCGCCGGAGCAGTCCGCCCAACCGGTGCCCAGTCCGGGGCCGGTCGTCAGCGACGCTCCAGCGCCGGAGCAGTCCGCTCCACCGGTGCCCAGTCCGGGGCCGGTCGTCTGCTACGCTCCAGCGCCGGAGCAGTCCGTTCCACCGGTGCCCAGTCCGGGGCCGGTCGTCTGCTACGCTCCAGCGCCGGAGCAGTCCGCTCCACCGGTGCCCAGTCCGGGGCCGGTCGTCTGCGACGCTCCAGCGCCGGAGCAGTCCGCTCCACCGGTGCCCAGTCCGGGGCCGGTCGTCTGCTACGCTCCAACGCCGGAGCAGTCCGCTCCACCGGTGCCCAGTCCGAGGCTGGTCGTCTGCTCAACTCCAGCGCCGGAGCAGCCCGCTCCACCGGTGCCCAGTCCGGGTCCGGTCGTCGGTACCGCTACATGGCCGGAGCCGTTCGCCATGCTAGGTCCCATTCCGGGACTGGTCATCAGACTCAGGTCAGGGAGGAAATTATCCACTTCGCCGGGGCCTGAGCCGCCACCGAAGTGGATTGTCCCTCCTCACACCCCCCATGTCACATATTTTTTTTTTTTTTTTTTTGTGATTATCGCGGCCGGGAGTCCGCGCCTTAGAGGGGGGGTACTGTCAGGCTCTGGCCATAGGGAGTACCTTTTGGCCATGGTCAGAGCCTGACAGATCTAGATACCTAGATCTATGTTTTTCATTTTGTGTTGAATCCCCAATTGGAGACAGCTGTGAGACGTTGTCTCTGATTGGGGATTCTATTTAAGTTGCTCAACCCCACACGTTTGTGTGGGTCATTGTTGAATGTCATCGGCTATGTAAGTGTGTTTCAGTATTCATTGTTTTGTTGTGTATAGTTCGTTACATTCAAGTTTAGTGAGTAAATAAACATGTCGAACTATCGCTACGCTGCGCCCTGGTCTCTCTCTACACACGAGCGTGACAGCTGTGGAGTCCTGTCAGGGATGGCTCAGGTATGTGTTATTAATCGAGAAACTGTAATTGCTCCAAAGCCAAAATAATAAGATAAAGTATTATGTATATCCACTTTCACTGTTCTATGTACATTATTGATGCTAAGTATCAGTATCAATCTGCCGTGGGCAGAAACAGGAAGTGAAGACGTAGACCCTTATGGAAGAGAGACAGACAGAGACAGAGACACAGAGAGAGAGAGAGACAGACAGAGAGAGAGAGAGAGCACCATCCTGCGGCCAAGCACCATCCTGCGAAGAGTTATGTATCAGATGCTCAACATGCTCTGCTCACACCTACTGTGATGGTCCGGGCCTAAACCACACAAAAACAACACTAGACACTACGGAACACACAGCTTTTACTATCTCATCCTGGAATATACAAGGTCTGAGGTCATCTGCCTTTGGCCTAAAGAGCAGGAACCCAGACTTCAAAGAAATTGGAAATACAGACTTTATCATCCTACAAGAAACAAGGTATAAAGGTGACGGACCCACTGGTTTCCCTCTAGGTTACAGAGAGCTGGTAGTCCCATCCACCAAACTACCAGGTGTGAAACAGGGAAAAGACTCAGAGGGTATGCTAATTTGATATAGAGCAGATCTAACCCACTCTATTAAATTAATCAAAACAGGAACATTTGACATCTGGCTAGAAATTAATAAGGAAATGATCTAAACAGAGAAAAATGTCCTCATGTGCGCTACATATATCCCCCCCAATAGAATCCCCATACTTTAACGATGACCGCTTCTCCACCCTTGAGGGGGAGATGGACCACATCCCAGGGACATGTACTAGTCTGTGGCGACCTAAATGCCAGAACTGGACAAGAACCTGACACCCCTTCTGTAGACTACATTATCACTGACCTCAACCCAGTCTCTTAGTCAGTCCACTGACACCCCTATCAGATCACAGCAAAATCACACTCTACTTGAACAGTGCTATGCTCAATCATGAGGCATCAAAGCCAAAGGAACTTAATAATATTAACAAAAGTAGGAAAGTAGTGTTGAAATCTACCAAAAAACTATTAGGCAACAACAAATTCAATCCCTTCTATACAATTTCCTGGACAAAACATCCCACTGTAATAGTGAAGGTGTAAACTTGGCAGTAGAAAACCTCAACAGTATATTCGACCTCTCAGCTTCCTTATCAAACCTAGAAATTTCAAACAGAAAACCGAAGAAAATGAACAACAATGATGAAGAATGCAAAAACCTAAGAAAGAAATTGAAAAACCTGTCCAACCAAAAACATAGAGACCCAGAAAACATGAGCCTACGCCTTTCACTGTGGTGAATCACTAAAACAATACAGAAATACACTATGGAAAAAGAAGGAAGAGCACGTCAGAAACCAGCTCAATGTAATTGAAGAATCAATAGACTCCAACCACTTCTGGGAAAATTGGAAAACACTAAACAAACAACAACACGAAGAGCTATCTATCCAAAATCTTTCAACTTAGGCACACACGTGCTCCTTGTAAAAAATGACAGCGTAGAGCCCTGCATAGGGAATAGGGTTCCATCTGGGACGCATCCCGGGCGGGCCACGCGCCTCAGGATGACCCCGGCTGGTGGAGTGTTCAGTGTTGTCTAGGTCTTTAGTTATCCACCCCTGGAACGTCTTTGTGCCTGGAGGACATGTCTCCCATTTCTCAGAAACAGGGTTTTGGCTGGAAACCTCAGAATGAATGCGAGGTTTAGGGAGAATCACAGCTCGTTATTCACTTCTTGGAAGAAAGAAGGTTTTCCAGGACACCACTCCTGTCATAACTCCTTACACTGACAGTGGTGTGTGTGCAGCTGTGAAGGCTACCAGCAGGACATCAGGAATTGTGGAGCTGAGCGCTAGGGGAGCGCTACTCACACCTCCGCTGGACCTGGCATTGTGGGTAAATCTCCCACGCTGTGGGTCTGATAGAACTCAGGCAGGGGAGTGGCGGGATTGTTGTGACATAAAAACACAGTTACACACTTGGAACTCTACACTAGAATGCGCGCGCCGACACACACACACACACACACACACACACACACACACACACACACACACACACACACACACACACACACACACACACACACACACACACACACACACACACACACACACACACACACACACAGCGGTGAATAGGCCTCAGTGTCAGCAAACTACATGTAACACCCTGGACCAGAGCTACTATCTGTCCAACCCCACAGTATCGTGGCAGTGAGGAGATGTGATATGATAGGAGATGTGAGCGCCAGCCGAGGGGATAGCTGATCTGTTCTGTATTCCTGCAGTGTCTCCTCAGTCCGTCTGACCTCAGACACCGGTCACGCTGTCACAATTAATCTGACACACACCCCGTATCCGTCATCTCCCTTCTCCTCTTTATTAGATCAGAAGTGTGGGGTTGGCCGCCCATTCGCTTCCCTTGCTCCCTCACTCACCTCGTGGCATTGCATCACAAATGGCACCCTATTCCCTATACAGTGCACTACTTTTGATCTGGACCCATAGGTCTCTGGTCAAAAGTAGTGCACTATGTAGGGAATAGGATGCCATTTGGGACGCATGCCATGTACTCATCTACCCTCGGGTCCATCATCCCTCCATCTCCTCTATCCTTCATTCACCTTATCCTCACCTCTCCTGTCCTGTCAGTGTACCTCAGTGCAGCTCTCGTGCCACCAGAGGTTGATAACATGTCAATCATATTATAGAGTCCCATTACTCCTTTGACTAACTCTGTGGTTTGGTTTCAAGTTCAGATAGGGACAGGCTAGATGGGAAAACAACCTAGTGTGTGTGTGTGTGTGTGTGTGTGTGTGTGTGTGTGTGTGTGTGTGTGTGTGTGTGTGTGTGACAGACCTGAAAGCAACTGTGTATGCACAATGAATGACTAATAAACAAAATTGACACAAGAGAGCCATAGCAGACTGACCTTTCTAAGCAAGAAGCAGACGGCTGTAATTCAAATTCACAATCCGTTGACATTCTCTGACGGTTTCAGACACACATTTTAGTACCGAGGGGGTCTGTTTCAAACAGGCACAGTCTTGAGGCGATATAACATGTGGTATCAAATCAAATCAACAAAACAAAAACATTTATTTGTCACATGGTTTGTAAACAACAGGTGTGGACTAACAGTGAAATACTTACTTGCAGGTCCTTCCCAACAACGCAGAGAGAAAGAAAATAGAGAAATAATAGAAAAATAAAAAACATATTAATAAAAATAATAATAAATACACAATGATTCTTGCCCATATACACAGGCCACCAGTATATACACCAGTCAATTCAGTATCAACTGTATCAAATTCAGTATCAACTGTATCAAATTCAGTATCAAGACAATTACACGGTTTGTTCTGCTAATTAGGTGTGTGTCAGCTGTTTCCTGGAGGTCCTGGTGCCCAGTGTATCCAGGGTATGACCAGAATGCAGGGTCAGCAGGCGAGTCTAGTCTATGGTCAGGCCACACTTTGCTATCCAGTGGGCCATCACAGACAGACAGACAGACAGACAGACAGACAGACAGAGACAGACACCCGCCTCTTGAGGATCGACCACAAGTTCTCAATGGGATTAAGGTCTGGGGAGTTTCCTGGCCATGGACCCAAAATGTTGATGTTTTGTTCCCCGAGCCACTTAGTTATCACTTTTGCCTTATGGCAAGGTGCTCCATCATGCTGGAAAAGGCATTGGTCGACACCAAACTGTTCTTGGATGGTTGGGAGAAGTTGATCTCGGAGGATGTGTTGGTACCATTCTTTATTCATGGCTGTGTTCTTTGGCAAAATTGTGAGTGAGCCCACTCCCTTGGCTGAGAAGCAACCCCACACATGAATGGTCTGAGGATGCTTTACTGTTGGCATGACACAGGACTGATGGTAGCGCTCACCTTGTCTTCTCCAGACAAGGTGTTTTCCGGATGGCCCAAACAATCGGAAAGGGGATTCATCAGAGAAAATGACTCTACCCCAGTCCTCAGCAGTCCAATCCCTGTACCTTTCCCTGATGTTTTTCCTGGAGAGAAGTGGCTTCTTGGCTGCCCTTCTTGACACCAGGCCATCCTCCAAAAGTCTTCGCCTCACTGTGTGTGCAGATGCACTCACACCTGCCTGCTGCCATTCCTGAGTAAGGTCTGTACTGGTGGTGCCCCGATCCCGCAGCTGAATCAACTTTAGGAGACGGTCCTGGCGCTTACTGGACTTTCTTGGCGCCCTGACGCCTTCTTCACAACAATTGAACCTCTCTCCTTGAAGTTCTTGATGATCCAATAAATGGTTGATTTAGGTGCAATCTTACTAGCAGCAATATCCTTGCCTGTGAAGCCCTTTTTGTGCAAAGCAATGATGACGGCACGTGTTTCCTTGCAGGTAACCCTGGTTGACAGAGGAAGAACAATTATTTCAAGCACCACCCTCCTTTTAAAGCTTCCAGTCTGTTATTCGGATTCAATCAGCTTGACAGAGTGATCTCCAGCCTTGTCCTCGTCAACACTCTCACCTGTGTTAACGAGACAATCACAGACATGATGGCAGCTGGTCCTTTTGTGGCAGGGCTGAAATGCAGTGGAAATGTTTCATGGCACAGAGGGACTTTGCAATTAATTGCAATTCATCTGATCACTCTTCATGACATTCTGGAGTATATGCAAATTGCCATCATCAACACTGAGGCAGCAAACTTTATGGGGACCAATACTTGTGTAATTCTCAAAAAAAAAAAAAAAAAAATTCCAATAATTACTTATTATGGATTCTCAGTTGCTGTTATACAGTTGCTGTGCGTGTCTGCACTGGCCGAGCAACTCAAAGTATCCTGTGGTTCCAAATGCAACAATACTTATATAGTCTCGATTGGCGCCGCCCTGCTGGTCGCCTGTTAAGCAGCTCCCATTGTTTGTGCGTTCATTTGTTGTTTGTCAGTTTTTCGTGAGTTTTTTGCAACAGTTTAACTATAATAGTTCAGGATTATGGAGTGCTACTGTTTTACAAAAGGTTTTAGCGGTCCTTTTTATCACTGAGGCACTTTTTATTTATCTCAGCGCCGAACGTTCACGCGAGTCCTCAATTATTTACAACCGAGCCCATCTCCTGGATTTAGCACACTCAGCGCTATTGCACCCCAGGGAAAAGTTTGATATTCCGGACGAGTTGAAAAGGCGACGGCGTGGATGCAGGGCAGGTCGGATGTGTAAGGCAAAGCGGAGTAAGTACAAGCCGGCAATACCGTCTATCATTATGGGCAACGTGAGATCGCTACATAACAAGTTGGAAGAGATTGAGGGGCTGGTCCATGGACAAAGAGACTACCGCGAAGCTAGCCTATTGTGCTTTACAGAAACATGGCTAAATGATAACATCCCCATAGAGAGCGTAACTATCTGCGGTTTCCAGACCATCAGAGCGAACAGGGATAGCGTTTCTTCCGGTAAGAGAAAGGGAGGGGGGCTGGCTTTGTTAGTTAACAACAGATGGTGTAATCTGAGCCATATTACTGTTAAGGAACAGTTTTGTAGCCCGGATATTGAGCTGTTAGCCGTTAGCCTGAGACCCTACTATTTGCTGAGGGAATTCACGGCGGCCATTGCTGTTATTGTTTACATCCCGCCCTCCACGGACGCAAACACAGCGTGTGACGTCATCCACTCTGCTATTGCGAGGTTACAGACAGCGTATCCCAGTGCCTTCTTTGCCATTTCAGGGGATTTTAACCATGCATCGCTCTCTTCAATGCTGCCCACGGTCACAAACAGTGGGTAGTCGGAGGGGACCCAGGACAGAGCCAATGAGCTGAACCAATTTCTTAACAGGTTCGATACTGGCCCTGTCCACCTCCCCTCCAGCTCCCCAGGCCACACACCCTCACGGCTGTCCCACCCCCACTTTGCTCAAAACACCTCTGTTGAGACAATCAGAGACCGCCTCCCCACCTCCGCCCCACTCCCTCTGGACTGATCTGCAACACCTCCCTTCCCCCCACCTCTGGACTGATCCTCAACACCCCCCTTCCCCCCACCTCCCCACCTGGGCTGGCTTTCACCACCAACTAAGTGAAGAGAGAGCTGGAGAGACTACATCAGTGGAAAGCGGTGTGCATTGATGGCATCAGCCCAAGGGTGCTTAGAGTCTGGGCTGACCAATTGTGTGGAATACTCCAGCGACGCTTCAACCTTAGCCTGAGCCTGGAAAGAGTCCCTGTGCTGTGGAAAACATCCTGCCTGGTCCCAGTGCCCAAGAAGGCGCACCCCACTGTCCTGAATGACTTCAGACCTGTAGCGCTAACATCTAACATCCTGAATACCCTGGAAAGGTTAGTCCTCGCTCACCTTAGACCCCTGGTGTGTACATCACTGGACCCCCTGTAGTTCGCATATCAGCGCAACATCGGGATGGATGATGCAATCATCTACCTTCTGCAGAGGGCCTAGACGAGAAGATGAGAAGATGAGGAGGATGAAAGTGGAAGCACCCTTAGTCTCCTGGGTTAGGGACTACCTGACCGGTAGGCCACAATTTGTGCGGCTACTGAGCTGTGTGTCAGAACGGGCAGTGAGCAACACAGGGGTCCCCCAGGGAACGGTCCTGTCCCCCTTCCTGTTCACCCTCTACACCTCAGACTTCAGATATAACTCTGAAACATGCTACCTACAAAAGTTATTGGATGACTCCGCAATTGTAGGGTGCATCAGGGGTGGGCAGGAGCACAATCAATGACTAAGTTGGGTGGTGTGAGCAGAACTACCTTCAGCTCAACATCAGCAAAACAAAGGAGATGGTGGTGGACTTCAGAAGAACCAAGGCCCAACTGACTGCAGTCCCTATACAGGGGATGGATGTGGAAATGGTTGGGTCATACAAGTTCCTGGGAGTCCATATGGACAACAGGTTGGAATGGGTTGGTAACACCGGGGCTCTGTACAAAAAGGGCCAGAGCCGACTCTACTTTCTGAGGAGGCTCAGGTCCTTCAACGTGTGCAGTAAACTACTGCATACTTTTCTACCAGTCTGTGGTGGCCAGTGCAATCTTTTTTGCAGTGGTGTGCTGGGGCACAAACATTAAGGCCGGTGATGCTTCTCGGGTAAATAAGCTGATCAGGAAGGCTAGCTCTGTTCTGGGGATTAGCCTTGACACTCTAGAGGAGGTGGCGGAGAGACGGATCCTGGCCAAACTGCTGGCCATCATGGACAACATCACCCACCCTCTGCATGCCTTCCTGCCGGTGGCTATTAGACAAGAACTGTTGGGGTGTTAGGACCTAGTTTTTAACAATTATGCATCCATCCATGAGTAACTCTGGTCTGTAATCACTCATTCACTCAGGACTTATTCATTCAGGACTGTATATACATATTCATGTACAGTTGTTATATCATATCATATGCAATATTGTAAGTAATTCTTGGACTGAACTTACATAGTCATTCACTCAGGAAGTCATATTAGTATCCTGTCAGTTGTATATTTTTTGTCATTGCTTTTAGTATATCGAAGGGAATTATTATTATTACCCTAAATTATATCATACGCTCATTTAGCTATTTAAGTATCTCTTCCTGTAATTTACCTGTACAGTTAATGTAACCATGCAAATATTCACTTACCTGTACATTTAACTGTATATTTACCTGTACAGTTAATTTAATCATGCAAAATATTCACTTACCTGTTCAATTAACCAGACTGTATATTAAGTAAACTATTATTACCCTCACGTATATCATACGCACATTTAGCTATTTAAGTATTTCTCTGCCATCAACCTGTATAGTATAGTTAACCATGCAAATATTCCTTATTTATCTATATCAAATTGCTATATTTTTATACTTTTTTTCACTTAACTATACTATACAGGTCGATGGCAGAGAAATACTTAATAATAGCTAAATGTGCGTATGATATAAGTGAGGGTAATAATAGTTTACTTAATATACAGTCTGTAGCAATGTATAGTGTACATATTCAGCCATTCACCCATACTATGCAATGTCTTTTTATAGCTTTTTGCACTCCAGACTTCATGTATTTTTATACTCTTTCATACTCCCGCACTATGTGTCATGTATCTGTCTTTTGTGTATTTTCGTTCTAGCATTTTGCACCTGCCCGTAGATGCTTGACTAAGAAATTTCCCCTCGGGGATCAATAAAGTATCTATCTATCTATCTATGTCATGGTGCGTAGTCATGGGACGATAAACGGCGCGTTCGTGGAGTGTCATCCTTTATATTTAAACTTATCACTCTTATAAGTTCCCAAAAATAAACAAGGAGAGAAAAGCAAGGTGACTTACGTGCTGCTTAACACAAATGCAGTCAGGCACAAACAATGATCCACACACAGGTGGATGTGTGGGGAGCCTAAATACAATCCCCAATCAGAGACAACCCTGTACAGCTGTCTCTGATTGAGGATCATTGCTCCCCTAGTTAGGCTGTGAGTTCTTGATTGTGGTACTTCCACTCCCCCTGGTGGGAGTAAGAGGCTATTACCACAATCAAACCCTCAATATCCATCCATCCATCCATCCATCCATCCATCCATCCATCCATCCATCCATCCATCCATCCATCCATCCATCCATCCATCCATCCATCCATCCATCCATCCATCCATCCATCCATCTATCTATCTATCTATCTATCTATCTATCTATCTATCTATCTATCTATCTATCTATCTATCTATCTATCTATCTATCTATCTATCTATCTATCTATCTATCTATCTATCTATCTATCTATCTATCTATCTATCTATCTATCTATCTATCTATCTATCGATCTTATATTACTTGGCAACGACAGAGCTGAGAGCCTTAACTCCTATAATAACCTTATGGCATGGAATACATCCTAATTTAATTCACTCAATACTCCTAATCCCCACACTGTAAATGTTTTCTTAGTGCTGCTAAACACAAATTTGTTACCATAAACATATGATGAATAAACTGTATATTCAATTCCCAATCATTATCCCTTTGCTAGCTTAGCGCTAGCTAAATGCTGGGCTGCTACCCGAAACATTTGAAGATAAACTTGACACAGTAGAGTATTGAGCACTATAAAGTTTATCTCAGCTCCAATGCTGACAGATCTGACAGTGTCTGCATCCCAAATGGCACCCCCCAAATGGCACCATATTCCCTATGTAGTGCACTACTTTTGACCAGAGCCCTAATGCTAGTCCTAGGCCCGGGTCAAAAGTAGTGCACTATGTAGGGAATAGGGTGCCATTTGGGATTCAGAGGGTGTAATTTAAAGGAGTTAATCCCATTGGCTGTCACTAAAATGAAGGATTCACACTGAATCACTGCTATTGGCCCAGACTCTGCCATAGGAGTACATTAAGACAGGAAATACTGCCGAGTATGACCTGATGCCTGTTCTGATGCAACAATATGGGCCGGGAAAATACTGGTTCACTATAGAGGGAATAGGGTGCCATTTGGGACACAGACACAAATTTATTAAGAAGGGAATATTCAGGGACAGGAGAGATCCATCTTGTATATTAAAAAAGGATGTGTGCAACTGATGCTGAGCCAGAGTTGAACTTGGTACTATCATCACTCAGACTTTGTACAGCTACGATAGCCCATAACCATTAGGAATCTCACTCCATCCACGATGGTGCATAGTGCTCTGTTGTCTCGTGAGGTTAAGCAGCCACACTGACAAGCACGCTGTCTTGCACGGTTATGAGGTGCCATGATATCACACGCACACATACAAATGCACACACACACACACACACATCTCGTGGACAACGTAACATCAATCCCCCCCACAACTTCCATTGAAACTTTTTCTTTCATTCCGTTTCTCTGATGCCAAGGTTGTTGCTGGCTGGGAGGCAGACACTGCTGTCAGAGGAGGAGAGAGGAGAAGAGGACAGGAGGACAGGGGAGGAGAGGAGAGGAGAGGAGGACAGGACAGGACAGGACAGGAGAGGAGAGGAGAGGAGAGGAGAGGAGAGGAGAGGAGAGGAGAGGAGAGGAGAGGAGAGGAGAGGAGAGGAGAGGAGAGGAGAGGAGAGGAGAGGAGAGGAGAGGAGAGGAGAGGAGCAGCATTGGTCTGGGGAGAAGGCAAGCTCTGAATCTTAATAAGCCAGAGACATCCAGGAGAGGTGAAACGTCTGATTTGGCTACAGATAGGTAGTGGGTGAAGTGAGTCGACCAAAACACCTTGCAAAGCTGGGTTTGATTACATCCTGCACTCTGTCCCAGGACTAATTGAGCCTGATAGAAAAAACATGTTTCCCTCCCTCCCTCTCTCTCTCTCTTTCTCTCCATTTTTCCTTTCTCTTTCTCTTCAGTCCTGTGGTTACCAACAGGAGCTAGGTGTGGAAGAGTCTTTCAGTTGTGCTGCTGTAGCAACCAAAATCTGAGAGACTTACCGTCTAGTAATGTCTAACAACAAGGGTTGGGTCGATACATCTGGTTAATTGTTTCTATAAACTTCCCCCATCTCACCCGGTAGTGGAGATTACAGAACATTTATCAAGAACATTTAAGACAAACTTGTTTTTATGTATTGGAAGAAAAGTATATCACCAAGGTTACTAGGCGGTGGCGTTGGATTTTGTGGTGCACTGTTTAGGCAACACACCTAGGCAGAAACGATTAATCTTTTCCAGTAACTGGGTGGAGGGAGAGACAGAGAGACAGAGAGAAAAAGTTGGTGAGGTGAGGTGAGAGAGAGAGAGAGAGAGAGAGAGAGAGAGAGAGAGAGAGAGAGAGAGAGAGAGAGAGAGAGAGAGAGAGAGAGAGAAAAACACGCAGAGAGATCGAGAAAGAGAGAGAAAGCAATACAGAGAGAGAGGGAGAGGGAGAGGAACCTGCCTCTACTTTCCAGAGATAGAGATAAGGAGAAGGTGTTTACGGAGAAACAGACGCTGTGGAAGAGAAAAGGCAGTTCTGATTACAGACGCTAATTAGAGGTCTGAACCCTGGTAAGAGACACATGGTCTCCATCTCAAAATGGCGCACTATACCCTATATAGGCTAGTGCACTACTTTTGACCGGGGCCCATAGGGCTCTGATCAAAAGTAGTGCACTATATAGGGAATAGGGTGCCATTTAGGACGCAAAACGTTACTGAGGAGAAATTGGGAAAATGTGAGCTGTGGGGAGGTTAGAATTTATATCCTTCTAACTTCATCTTTCTCGCTCTCTCTTTCATGTCCAAGTCCTGGCCACGTCTTAGCCTTGCGGTTATCTGTGGATCACTGCAATACAAAGACAGAAAGCATTCTACACATGATCATCTTCCATGACTAAAAGAGAACCTTATGTCAACTGCTCTGCTAAAACAATATAGACCTCACAGCCACACCAAGGTCTCTGAGCCACAGAAAAACGTTATTGTTCCACAGGTGCCAGGAACACATAATTTTTTCATTCAAGGCTAAATCTCGGACTGGACATAAATGGAGAGTTGGAGGCCAGCGGAGGCTGGTTGGCAGGGGGAGAGGTGTGCGTATTGAATTTGGAAAGTCATAAATGGCGGTTTGAATACCACAGAGTGGGTGGTGTTTTAGAGAGGCAGATCCACTGGGCAGAGACGTCAATTCAAAGTCTATTCCACGTTGGTTCAACGTCATTTTGTTGATTCAGCCAGTGTGTGCCCAGTGGGTCTTAGTTGGGAAACAAACGCACTAACACACACACACTTCCGTATAGAGCCTTCTCAGCAGGACTTAAACGTACCAAATTATAGGAGGCTGTCTGAGAAGAGTCCAGACAGCAGGAGGCTGACTGAGAAGAGTCCAGACAGCAAGAGGCTGTCTGAGAAGAGTCCAGACAGCAGGAGGCTGTCTGAGAAGAGTCCAGACAGACAGAAACACAGTGGAATATAAGCAATCCCAAACATCACTTTTACCAGTAGGTTCCAGGTAGAACCCTATTGGGTTCCATGTCAAACCCTCTGTGGAAAGGGTTCGATATGGGACCCAAAAGGAGTCTACATGGAACCAAAAATGGTTATCCTATGGGGACAGCGAAAGAACCCTTTTAGGTTCTAGATATCACCTTTGTTGCTAAGAGTGTGTAGGAATAGCTCTAAACCAACAGAGATGGTTTATTCTCATCTTGGGCTGTCTGGACTCTGGACATATTATTAACCAGGAAGCAAACCTCTTCGCACTCCCAGAATATACCCCATGATTATTTGAGTATGGTGGACTTTACACACACTTAGTGGCCCTTCTGCAGAGTATGGATGGAGCTACTGACAGACAGATCGTGTAAAGATGTGTCCCAAATGGCATCCTATTTATTTAGTACACCGCTTTTAACTAGGGCCCATGGGGCTCTGGTCACAAGTCGTGCACTATATAGAGAAAAGGGTGCCATTTGGCACACACACTATAAGTAATCCCAGCTGAAACCACATTAGTCGGCTATATTTGAAAGTTTTCTGATTCCGCTTCTATCCTTTGTCTTGTTTCTCTTCAGAACTACAGAATCCACAATCTCTCAACTCTCTATGGTTTAGCTGGTGTGAATGTGTTATTGATAGTGACGATATGTTGAACGCTTATTAAGGCAGAGTAAATATGGCTTCACTATAATATTATTACAGTGAAGTCAATCGAAACAACTGCCACTAGAGGGAGACATCTATCCTTCCTCATACTGCGAATGATGAAATTAGTGCGGGGTAATGTTAAGTTGCCCCTAGATGCTGATCTTGGGTCAGTTTTACATTTCCCCCACTAATGGTTAAGGTTAGGATTGGGGAGGGGCTGATCCTAGATCAGCAGCCCGGAGCTGATAAAATGAGTACAAACAAAATAGACGGTATTATAAGTATAATGCTGTGTAATGTGTAATGTATATGTAACATTACTGTGAAGCCCTGATCTAGAAGACTCCAGACCGTGGATACAGCCTATAACTAGGACCTGGAGTTTTTCCTGGTCATGTCACGTGGTCAGGAAAAACTTGGGGCCAAAACAATATGAAAATGTCTCAGGAGTGGAGTGGGATGAGATGGGGGTCGACTCTGGAACGCAGAGGTCAAAGAAAGTCCCTAGGGCGAGGGGTTGAGAGGAAGTGACCTTTCCTGTTTCCCGTCTTGCCTTGGTGACCTTCTTCTATCCCCGGTGAAGGATGTAGAGTCCCCGACATATGGACACCAGATCATTAACAGATCATTACAAAATACTTTCACTCCCTAATCATTACAACTCGTTATGTTGCTGACGTTGTAGCGAATTGATTTTAAATGCATCCAGTTTACACTTTGAAATGGAAGAATTGTTGTGGTAAAATTAGTAGTTAGATATGTATTGAATGGTGTGTGTTTCACAGGGAACAGAATATCTGGCTGGAAAGGTCTGTTATTCCCAACAGACAAGTGCATGACTCCATCAGCTTGAGAATATGCATGGATTGGGAAAGGTATACACACACACACACACACACACACACACACAAACACACCATAAATATTCCGCTGTGCTAGACAGACACTTTATTGTAACTATGTACATAAACAAACACACAACTGGTCTCCGCCCAATCCTGAGGTTTCCCTTGTGTCTAGGAAAGGGTGGCGTTTCATAATGTGTGTGTGTGTGTGTGTGTGTGTGTGTGTGACAAACTCTTATGTAAGAGATTACTATGATCAAGGTTAGCAGAGGGTGAGCCCCGATGACACGTCCCAAACAAGTCCTTACACGCTCCCAAAGCACCCAGCATGAAAACTAACCCCAACAGAACATCACCAGGGAGAGGGAGGAGTGTGCGGAAGCCTGTTCTCATTTTCTCAAATAGTCTTTGCAATGGGCAGAAAGCAATTAGCGAATCACAACACCTCAATTAACAGAACCTGGTGGTCTTTATCAGCCGATCCAAAACAAACCCCGGAAGTTCAGTTAAAACGACCAATATGTGGCATTTTGAGATGTTTGCGGTTTCTCTTTTGATCTCAGATTTTATAGACATCCTGTGAAAAGAGGGAAGAACAGCCCACAGGTAATTAACTGTCCTGTCAATAATGGGCAATAAAGAGCCATTTTCTCTCACAAAATAAAACATATATATACACACGAAAGGCCTTCAAATGTAAATTGATAATTGTCATAGAATTTATTGGCAATTATACCTCCAAAAATACTTGTAGCATGGTGTGTGTCACTGCTACAGACTGACGTGCTAACCAACCCACTTCAACCAATGATAATGTATACACAAGCACACCAGGAGAGACCACAGCACTTTTGTACTGATTTCTTATCTTATCTAAGACTGAAGGGTGAACCTTTATCTATTTATGACACACACACACACACACACACACACACACACACACACACACACACACACACACACACACACACACACACACACACACACACACACACAGAGAGAGAGGTGTTCCCAGACTGTCGGGTCACTGTAGGGAATAGAGGTGGAGCAATATAGTTTCAAATGGGCTGAGTCAAACTAGGAGTAGCAGCGTGTTTATAAATCATCATACCACTGGATGTATCCTCTGTCTCAACATCTCAACATCTCCCACATCCACAGGAAGACACCAAGGGTAAGATTCAATTAGCCCCTTTATTGACACTTTGACAAATTTCAAGTTGAATCACTTCAAAAGTTGTTCAATGTATTTATAGCCTATGTGAGGATAAATATAATGCTACTTCTTTCTTTGTTTTGTTGTTTTCACAATTGCTTAGCTTTTACTGTTCAGGATTCCAGTGAAGGGAGTGACATTGATAGGAAAACTTTGAGTCATGTATTCAGAAGTTCAATTGTCTGAACAGTGATTGTAAGGACTGTTAAAGTTCAAAGTCCTGTGTGTTTACTATTCAAATGTTGCCATATTCAGTCTGGCAGGACATCTGCGCTAACAAATTAGTTTTGATGGTTTTCTCATCATTTATTTCTCAGGGCTCAATATCTCGTAGTTAGACGGAATGTGAACGTGTGTTTGTTGGCCATGAATCTCTGACAGAGATCACACCCAGTAGAACAGCTGTGAGACTTCAACTGAATATTGGAGATGTTGGAGATATTTGAACATGAGACAAGATGTTCTGTTGGAACACTGACAGCTCCTCATCTCTCGCTACCAGCACGTTGATGGATAACGTCATAGACCTGGAATCCTAAATACCTACAGTATGTTATTGAACTGAGGCAGCAGAGAAAGAGAAGACTCAGCTGTAGTAGTTATCTGTCGGATGTTAAAGCGCACGTCAATAGAAAACACGAGTGATACCGTATTTGGCCAAATACCGCACGATTAAAACACGTGTGCGCACCCGGACGCACACGCCTTCTCGTAGGAAAACGATGGGCTTTCGCCCAGTTGACAGAGAATCATTCACACACGTGAGGATAATCTGAAATCTTTCATTTACCTCACCCAAACAGAGTCAGTCTGAATAGGGAACAGTCTATCTATCTATCTATCTATCTATCTATCTATCTATCTATCTATCTATCTATCTATCTATCTATCTATCTATCTTATTTACATATCTACAGCAAGGGAATGAAAACACCTTGATAAGCCTCTCTAAACATCTGGCCCATCCACACCTTCAGACTGATAAGTACTGACTTTACACACTGCTTCAAAGATAGCTTGTTTTGAAAAATCTATTCTAACAAGTTAAGACTGAACAGATAAGACCGTACAGAACATTGTGGGGCAGTTTCCCAGACACAGATTAAGCCCTAGTCCTGAACTATAAAGCAAAATTGAGGGAGAACCTCCATTGAAAGTGCTTTTTAGTCCAGGACTAGGCTTGATCTGTGTCTGGGAAACCGGCCAGAGTGTTTCAAGAAATATTTTTCCGGGGTAGTCACCTTTTCCAGAGGGAATGTAATTTTGTTCTGTTGGGCGTACTGTTCCTAACGAGAGGGAGGTTATTGCTCACGGTAGAGCTGGCCGAAATGTACAAAAATCCATATCTGTCAGGCTCTGGCCATAGAGAAGCTTTGCTTCTCTATATTTCTATGGTCAGAGTCTGGCAGTTCTAGTCGTTCTACTTCTGTGTGGTGTTGTGTGTGGGATCCCTAATTAGAGGCAGCTGCATTGCATTACCTCTAATTAGGGATCCTACTTATATGTGTGTTCCACTCCCATGTCGTGGTTCATTGTACCGTGTCGTCAGTAAGTGTGTTTCCGTTCCATTTATATATTGCATTTGTTACTTTGTATAGTTCACATCCAGTATAGTTTCCTAGTTGAAATAAATGATGTCGAACTATCGCTACGCTGCGCCTTGGTCTACTCTCTACACACCCGAACGTGACAATATCCCGATAAATTGCCTGAATTGATGCGATAACGATAAAATGGTTTGTTTAGAACATTAATCTGCCCCACTTTTTTTTTTATTATACTTTAAACTACTACTACTAGTTTGATGTTTGTAGCCATCAATTGTCCCATTAACAATCACTCGTATTAGCAAACTTATTTCATTTCAAAATTCACATTTCAAGAGTATAAGCTACTTTTCGTAATGAACGATATCAGCAAAATGCCTGCGATAAGTGATCGGTAATGTTCGGTTATCGCTTCAGCTCTAGTTCACACGCACGTAACGGTATGCATATACACACACGCACACCCACTCCTCACCCTGTCAAACGTTGACAACAGAATCTACACACAACATCCAAACAACCCCTACGGGTCAGAAAGAGGGACAAGGGACAAAAAGCAGACAGGTGTGAAAGAGAATAATAATTTAGTCTAGTATATCTTGTCTATAACAGAAAAAAGTGATCTTGTCAACGGATCTCTTTTAAGTTAATACATTGCAGCAGCATAGACTAAACTGACTTGAGGTCATTTCTAACATACCATGTTTCTTCAGTCCCTTATTTCTCAGAGAACAGAGGATGGATGAAGAGGACTACGACTACAACTTTGGGAACTCCAGCTCCAACGACAGTGACTACTACGATGACTACTACGATGACTACCACTCGTTGTGCGACAAAGCCGAGGTGCGTTCCTTTGGCCGTCTCTTCCTGCCCTTGGTCTATGCCTTGGCCCTGGTGGTGGGCGTGGCGGGCAATGCTCTGGTCGTGGTGGTGTACGCGTGTCCGCGGCGACTGCGCACGCTTACCGACGTGTGCATCCTGAATCTCGCTGTGGCCGACTTACTCCTCCTCTTCACGCTGCCATTCTGGGCGGCCGACGCAGTGCACGGCTGGCGGATCGGTGTTGTCGCCTGCAAGCTCACCTCCTTCCTCTACACTACCAACTTCAGCTGCAGCATGCTGCTGCTAGCCTGTGTTAGCGTGGACCGCTATCGGGCGCTGGCACACAATGCTGGAGGCCGGTCTGGGAGTGGTCCGCGGGCCAGGAGACAATGGATATTAGTGTGTGCCGCTGTGTGGACCACAGCTGTTTGCCTGGGCCTGCCTAACATGGTGTTCTCTACGGTGAAGCACACATCCCACCGGATGGCCTGCACAGACGTCTACCTCCATAGCATGGCCCGACAGGCCAAGGCTGCCGTAGAGCTGCTGAAGTTGCTGCTGAGCTTCCTGCTGCCTTCCCTGGTAATGGTGGCGTGTTACTGCTGGGTGGGCCGGGCGCTGGTTAGAGTCGGAGCCGGTGTGCGCAGGGAGAGGAGGAGGCGGACCCTGCAGGTGCTGTTGGCTGTGGTGGGGGTGTTCCTGTTCACCCAGCTGCCCTACAACCTGGTGAAGCTGTGGCGGACGCTGGACTTCATTTACGGCCTTGAGACCAACTGTGAAGTCAGTAAAGGTCTGGACCGGGCTCTCCAGGTGACGGAGAGCCTGGCGCTCACACACTGTTGCATCAACCCAATGCTCTACACCTTCATAGGCTCCTCCTTCAGAGGACACGTCCTCAGGGTCGCCAAGAGCCTCGGACAGCGCCTTGGGGGGAGAATGCGTGGTGGTCGCCACGGCAACGAGGAGCCGGCGGTGGAGATCTCGCTCAAAACACACACTTCAGCCAGGCACACACACTCACACTCTGTCTCGGAGGACGAGGAAACCAGCACTTTCACCATCTAACATGTCTAAAAACTCAGAACTCTTATTATGGATTATGGTGACCAAAAAGGGCTAATATACAAACACTTCTACTGGATTTTCAAGAGGCAATCTGGGATTCAAACAGCAAGAAAGCAGTCAAACAAGCTTATATTTGGGGTTCTGTTGGGGTACGACAGTTGAACTAAGCCTATGAGGCATTTATAAGATATATTTGGCTATCATCAACTTGCAAGGTACCAATCACAGATCGCCCCTTAAGCAGTTGCTCTATACCAGCGTTACGAGAAGCCTGTGCTATACATAAATAACTGTTGAGTAACTTGACATCTAGATTAATGTCTGTATTTGAATAGTTTAATAATATATTATGCAGTATCTAGTCGATCTTTAGTATAGCGTTAGCTTATGTAAATAAAACAAGTTGTTTTTATGTAATCCCCCCATTATTTCCTGTGTATGACAACCATCTGAAATAAATCTCTAAATGAGAAGGAATGGCTCTCTCAAGCTCATGTTATTACAACTCTCATCATATCCTATATAATCTCACACAGCACATGGCGCCTACAGATCAGAAGCATCTGATCCCAATGTTTTCTGTGGCTATGAGAGAAAAGAAAGTAGGCAGTCTGACTGAGCAGTGGGTTGCCAGAGACAAACGCCGGAGAGCTCCATAAAACAAAGAGAGAGAAGTCGACAGGGAGGGGAGAGAGAGGGCTTCCATCCGGCCATCACACAGGCAGGAAGACACTACACAACCAGCTGGATCTTTTTTAGGTCTGCGTCCCAAATGGCCCCCTATTCCCCACATAGTGCAATACATTTGACCAGAGCCCTGTTCAAAAGCAGTGCATTATATAGTGAATAGGGTGCCATTTGGGACTCATACCCATGAAGGGGATTCCAGCATTTAAATTACCCTGCCTGTCCTCTCATGTTCCTTCCGTTTAAATAATCTGGGCTTAAAAGTGCAACAGGGGTTTGTTGTTGATGCAATGCAAAGAACAGTGGTGAACCATTTCAGTATGGCAATTCATCCTCTTCCTTAAAACTCGTCTTCAAAGAGGACTTTTATCTCAAGCTCTTTGAAATCGATCGTACACATCATATCGCATGATGTGTATATAAAGCTAAATTATATATATGGCTAATATAAAGCTAAATAAAACCATCTAAATGTATTCCGTGAATAACACATCGGGCCTTCGAAGCATAGTGTGATGCATTGTGTGTTGCGGATAGTTAAACAGTGTCTCAATGAAAAGCTTTTTCCACAGGAATGAGTCACTCAGAGGATCGTCTTAAAAGTACAAAAAATTCCCTGGAACTGGAGCCACCGTAGATAGGCCGTAGATCATTAAAATGATAGCTAATGTCATCAATGTTTACCTCCTATTCTCTTACAGAACCTTTTAGTCAATTCCTCTGTAATGACTGGGCGTGTGCCTCCAATGGCACCCTATTCCCTACATAGTGCACTATTTTTAACCAGGGCCCTGGCCAAAAGTAGTGCACTATATAAGGAATAGGGTGCCATTTGGGACGCACAGGGAAGTTTGGCTGTTGGGTTTAGTGGGTAAACACATCAGTTAAGAGTGTGGTTGGTTGTGGAGGGATAAACTCAGGACAAGAGAGTGAATCACAGTCTCTTCACACAGCAATACCCTAAACTCCTGCACTGTCGCCCAAATCACTAAGAATAGATAGATAGATAGATAGATAGATAGATAGATAGATAGATAGATAGATAGATAGATAGATAGATAGATAGATAGATAGATAGATAGATAGATAGATAGATAGGTACTTTATTGATCCCCCGGGGGGGAAATTTCATAAATGACTGATTGGGTGCTGAGGGGAACGGGAAGAGAATGGTGCATCAGTATAAACAGACTTAAGACGTGAGGCACAAGGCTAGGCTATACATGAGGGGCTTTAACCTGAAAGCTAGAGACTAGATTATTTTTGGCCTGTCTGCGGGCTCCCGATGAGCACTTTTTACAACAACGCTGAAGTTCAGCCTGATAATCGAATTACTCTACCGAGGTGGTGTCGCTAGGTTTAAGCCTCAAACCGAGAACCAGTTCAGTGTGATTTGGCTTGACTGACTAGTTAAAATGTGAGAGATTCTCCGACACGAAGATAAAACGATTAAAGGTGTGTTAGGTGAAAGCAAGAGTGGCAGAATACACCCTAAACCGTCAAGTGTGTGGTTAAAGCTACACCTGTATGTTGGTAAACAAATAGACTTATCTATACGGTATCTATCTATACTATACATATCTATACTGTATATATCTATACTATACGTATCTATACTACATATATCTATACTATACGTACCTCTACTGTATATATCTATACGTATCTCTACTGTATATATCTATACTATACGTATCTCTACTGTATATATCTATACTATACGTATCTATACTGTAAATATCTATACTATACGTATCTGTACTGTATATATCTATACTATACGTATCTATACTGTAAATATCTATACTATACGTATCTGTACTGTTCATTCCGCACTAAGATCAACCTCTCCTTTAACGTTCTCTCTTTCTTCATCCATCTCTTCATCCTTCGTTGATCTACTCTCTCCCACTCTCTTGATCTGTCATTACTGCTTTCTACATTGCCATCTACTGTAACTTTTCTACTCCATCCATATTATGGAGAGGCCTAAAAGTACAATACAAGCCAGGCTAAGAATACAATAGTTAAGATATAAAGCTAAACCAATCAGGCGGTCGAGTGGCATTAAAGTATCATTTTCTAAGCAGAGCTTCCAAATGGCAAAAAGCTTAACCAATTCCATATCGTCTGCTAGTGAGCCAGACGGAAAACGACCAACAGCCATTCAGCATCACGTAGTCATCATTCATAATATCACATCATAGGACCCATGTTTCAATGAACACAGTTCAGCCTGGAATGTCCAGGCTCACATGACGTTGTCCATCTCAGATAAAGTCTGCTACTAAAGTCATCCAGATAGAGTATTGTGATAATGGTAAACGTATGTGTGTGTGTGTGTATGTGTGTGTGTGTATGTGTGTGTGTGTGTGGTCACTGTAGCCTCCAGATAAGAAGCTCACCATGGGTCTGGGAGTCATTCGAGTAAATTACCACACTCCTGGGAGTGTTTTGTGGCGAATAGCTCTGTCGCCACACATACACACTGCTTGGGCTGTAGGCTTCACAGTCACAAAGCTCTCAGGTTTCCCCCCAAAATGACTCGGTTTCAAGAGAAGAGAAAAGCAAAGCAAGGGAAGAATAGAAAAATAAACAAGAAAGGCGTATGCATTACTGAATTCTGGATTACATTAGTGCATAACACCGGATTCTCTCCATAAAAGAGTGTAGTCCAGGGTCAAATCAGGTCATTTAATGACTAATGACACTGTGGCTGTCATGATAGACAATAGAGAAAACAACCAGCTCATGTGGGAACATCCTGTTGATTACTCGAATGAAAAACAGCACCGAGACTGAGGACTATTTATTTTTCTATGCATATAAGTGAGAGGAATCTACAGTGACTTCAAAAAGTATTCACACCCCTTTACTTTTTCCCCAACATTTTGTTGTGTTACAAAATTTATTTAATATTATTATAGTGTTTTTTAAACAATCTACACAAAATACTCTGTAATGTTTTGATATTGTGTGTTTCTATATGGTGTATCTATGGAATGTGTTTATAAGTTTGTAACGAGGAGTGCAAGCTATTCTGGCTTTGACCTTTCTATAGAATGTGGTTCCTAAGCATTTTTGAGTCATTAGAGAAGCAGGACAGTATGGAGGATATTTGGGGTACTCTGCTGATAGAAGCAGGCTGAAGTGTTACCTTATATGTATCAGTAAATCAGTATATAAGCTCTAGGAGTATGTCATTCAAGGTTCTTGGCACAAGCTACACTCACCGGGTGGATTGTGTTGAGGAAAGCGGATCTGGGATCTGACTAATTAAATATATTGTATCAACTTTCTAATAAGCATTGTATTTCCTCCTCACATCTGAATTATTCAATACCCGGGAAAATAATAATATCATGTTTAAAGATTAATGAAAAATAAAACACTAGTATTTCTTGATTTGATCAGTATTCAACCCCCTTTTAGGTTATAGTCCTGATGAATGGTGAATTTGTCTCCCAGTGCCTGTTGGAAAACAGAATGAACCAAGTTTCCCTCTAGGATTTAGCCTGTGCTTAACTCTATTCCGTTTCTTTTTACTCATAAAATTAACTTAGTCCATGCTGATGACGAGCATACCAATAACATGATTCAGCCACTACCATGCTTGAAAATACAGTGCATTCGGAAAGTATTCAGACCCCTTCCATTTTTCCACATTTTGTTACGTTACAGTTTTATTCAAAAATGTATTAAACATTTTTTAAAGTCCTCATCAATCTACACCTAATAACCCATAATGACAAAGAAAAAACAGGTTCGTAAAATGTTTTGCAAATGTATTAAAAATAAAAAACAGAAAAAATACATAAGTATTCAGACCCTTTGCTATGAGAAACAAAATTCCACTTTGACATTGTGGGGTATTGTGTGTAGATCAGTGGCACAAAATCTCAATGTAATCATTTTAAAATTCCGGCTGTACCACAACAAAATTTTGAAAAAGCTAAGGGGTGTGAATACTTTCTGAACGCACTGTATGCCAATGTGCATTGAAGCTGTTCTGGCTCATGGTGGCCCAACACACTATTAAGACACTTTATGGTGTTTCCTATATTTTGTCAGTTACTTGTACTTCTCAGAAACAACTCTAACAATACAGTACTGGGGTTAGTAGTTACTGAAGAAAATCTCCTTGCTCAACAAATTTGGACTTCCACTTCCTTCACTTTTTCAAAGAATCATATAATTGGTGGAAATCACAGCATCTGAAGCCGATGACTCATATAGTCACGTACTGGTGATTGATATGGTCAATGATATGCCTAAGCCAAGTGAATATGTGCCAACTGCCACTTCTACACATGATTTATACAACGGTTGTGTCTAAACCTTAATGCTGATTGGTTAAAAGCGCATTCCAGACGGTGTCTATTCCACAAGTTACCACCAGCTAAATCTGATTTTAAAATGCCTATTTCCTCTGTTCCATGACTGCGCAATCCACTGTCTCATCAGACCAGCCAGGCAACTTTATAAACATGATCTCCACTATAAAAAGCATCTAGACATTATCTCACATTTATTTTAGAATAACATTTAGTTTTCAACAGCGGAGATTTGTAGAAACCTTGCTGTCAGTCTCTCCGACATTTGCAACATTGTTTTAATATTCAAATTCTCCAGCTGTCCTACTGTAATGAATGTGTCGGGAGCCGGGACGAGACAGACATGAATCAGCTAGCATTATTTTTATGGATGTATACAAGAAAATGTCAATTGATAAAAGGTTAAAACGAAACGAAGTGCAGCTAATTTGCAGTCTTTCCAGTTTCAGTTTGAAGTGATTGTGTTAGCTGTGTTGTTGGCTAGCTCCTCTGAACAACAGTGTCCCGATGAGAGAGCACATTTTCAATGCCAGGTGAAATCACGCCTCATTAGCTCATTGTTATGCCAGTCCGGCAATGGAACATTTAGAACGAACGACTGGGTTGCGTCCATAGATACAGAACAAAAACACTGAACGACTGGGTCGTGTCTATGGCAACCGAACCAATAGAATGATCGACCAGCCGGCTTGGGTAGCAACCCTATATTTGTGTCGGGGCTATATCTTGTGGAAGAATGAAATAGTAGTAAATTCATCAAAATATATTTTTTAATGAAAATATGTCAATCATTAGTTGAATATGTTGGTAGCCCATTGTATAAAAGTGATAATACCATCGAAGCCGGTGTTTGGAGGATATATTGGCACGGGTGTTGTTAGGCCCGAGATGAAGTCAGGCATTATCACTTAAATGACTCACAAGTACCAGACGTCACTACACACTTGGTTTACTAGGTTAAATGCATTTGCTCATTCCTGTATAATACCAAGAAATTAGCAGCTGTATTCGATTATTTGAATCTCTACCAAACGCAAGGCAATCTCTAGGCTACATGTTGTGTAAAGTATACCCATTTATATTCTAATACAGAAATTACACTTGGTAAGCGGTTGGCATCTCTTAATCACCAATTACTAATTGCATAATATTCCTCCTTCAATTGACCCCTAAAGCTAGAAATCCCATAAAGCAGGAAAACCACTAGTTTCCAGAATAATTATGTCTTTGTTATACATTCAGACCAATACCCCTTCGTCCTTGGGTTTGGAAACCCCCTACATACACAGCCAATTTGTTGTTGTCGCTTGTGAGCGTTATAAGTGTTGGTGAAACTCAACATACAATAAGAGGGATAATTCCATAGTGGCTTTATCCCAAATGGCACCTTATTTCCTATATAGTGCACTACCAATAGGGCTCTGGTCAAAAGTAGTGCACTATATAGGGAATATGTTGCATTTGGGATGCAGTCAGTGTTTCACAGTCTGATACACACCAGATATGAATCACTAAATATATAAACGTCACTTGGCGAGACTATATTTTTTCTGGCATTAGAAGCATGTTTGTGTGATAAAATGCACAGAATGTACACAGACAGCTGATGTGTTGTTTGCTCAACACTGACATTGAAAGACAACATGCGCTAGGCTTCAGACAGTTTTGAAAGGGTTAAGGATAAGCTCCGTGCTGATACTGAATACAACAGGCCTATGTTCAATGCCATGTAGAATTGTTTTTAATGAGAAGGGCCTCAAACCACATTTTGTTACTCGAGGAACATCTGGAATATGTCCTAGATCGGACAGTGACTGAGAAGGTCTGTTAGCAACATCTACAGGCATACATACATCACAAACACAACACAAGTTATGGTGACAGTGGCAAATGAACTCCAATAGCAAGTCAAACTTATATTATCTACCTAACGTTATACAACGGGTTAGTTTTGATTCTGTATGCTGATTGGCTGAGACCACGTTCCAGCAGTGGTTTATTTCAGGATATTTTTTTATTTTATTTAACTGGTCAAGTCAGTTAAGAGCAAATTCTTATTTACATTGACAGCCTACCAAAAGGCAAAATAACTCCTGCGGGACCGGGGCTGGGATTAAAAATAAATAAAATATAAATATAGGACCAAACACACATCACGACAAGAGAGACAAAACAACACTAGCAAAAGAGATACCTAAGACAACAACATAGCAAGGGAGCAACACATGACAACACAGCATGGTAGCAACATAACATGACAACATCATGGTAGCAACACAACATGGTAGCAGCACAAAACATGGTACAAACATTATTGGGCACAGACAACAGCACAAAGGGCACGAAGGTAGAGATGGCAATACATCACTCAAAGCAGCCACAACTGTCAGTAAGAGTGTCCATGATTGAGTCTTTGAATGAAGAGATGGAGATAGAACCGTCCAGTCTGAGCTAGCTGCAGAGAAATATTTCACGTCTATGACAGCAAAACGCTTGTTTACTATTTTATCTGAAGGATCACTACACTGAAGCAGTGATTTGATGTTGCTGAGTTGGCAGTGGCAACTTCAACCCATAGACTTTCAGCATACCCACCTAGGGCTGTTATGGTGACCATATTACCGCCACGCCGGCAGCCACGAGTCATCACCGCAGTCAAATTCCACATGACCTGTGAGTCAAGATAACTAGGCTTCCCCGAAACTGCGCACTGATGCCGCTGATGGTCATTAGTAGCCTACCAAACTTGTTAACGGCCAATCCCTGTAATCACTCTGAAGTCAATGCAAATCTAAGTAAACACTTCATGACAGCCCTGGCATTCAGAGTATGAGCGCAACGGGATCACCTTCTGCGGCGGTGAAAGCCAGCTCCTCATAGATAGTTAATGCAGGAAATGAAATAACTTCTATAAGCCCATTTTGCGCTACATTTCTATAGGCTATGCTATGCAATTGCGTGAGAAAACAGAGATTTGATGGACTCTATTAAAAAGAGGAAGATCCCATCAGCATACAGATGACATTATAATGGCTCATTCTAAATCAAAACTAATTTCACACATACTGTATATTATTAAGTATATGTAAATACAAGATTAAATTGAGAATAGTCTTATGGGTGAGACTATTATTATATTATCAGTTTGACGCATACGTTCGATAAATCCAACGTATGCACCACACAGAACGCACTACAACTGCCTCTGCAACGCAATGCTGCGTTCCATTGGAAATGAATGTACTTTTCGTGCACCAAAGCGCAAGGACACTGTCGGTGTGTTCGAAGCGTAAGACAAGAAATAGAGCATGCAGCTTTTTAAAAATCTTAGTCACACGCATCATGTAGCCTAGGGTTGTATCACAACTAAAGTGGCCAAATATCCCCAAAAGTAGCCTATAGGCCCAAGACCCCTGGAACACAGAGAGCCCACAGCCTACAGAACCTAGTGAAACATGTGTTCTTATAAGCCCAGTCAGGGCCTAATATAAGGACAACACAGAATATGCTATTCTGTTCTTCTGAAATAAGCTACATTTTCTTCATATCATGATGTTTCTTTAGATGTGGCTATATACATGGATTTACTAAACTTAAAAAAAAAAAGTACTGTAGATGTTCTAAAAGGTCCGCGTCAGTGGCTTGTAGGCTATAAGTGGAAGCTGGAGATGTTAAACATAAAACCGGCAGTTATTTACAATCACCAACTGACAAAATGTAATGACCGCTACAGCCCGCCAGTAAATCCCATGTTATCCAATTCTAAATGAAACCGAAAACAACATTAGGTAACGAGTGGAAATATAGGGTGAGTCACTGGTGTCAGCAACTTTGTCAAAGATCCCCGAAATAAACCACACACGATATACAAATTGTGCCTTCCTTTATTATACGTATGCTAAAATGTTTATTCTATTCTACTGAGCAATTTACTTTACATTCGTATTCTTATATTTCATTATTGTTGTTGCACTGTCAAGAAGGAACCTGTAACTAAGAATTGGACGATGTAAACATGCGTATCCCGTACATACGACTAATACAACTTGAAACTGAGTCAATATCTGAAACAAACAAGTATTTAAACACAGTCACGCAGTGTTTAAAGGGCATTTTTAAGTGCACGAGAGCCAACGTTAAGTATGTTCCTTTCAGCGTGTGCTTGTTCTATGACTCATGTGGGCTCAGACGGTGTTCCCACTCTGGTTTAACTCAGTCAGTTTGGGTAGATAGATGAAAAATAAGCCCTGCTTTGGGTAGTTGGCTAGAGAGAGAGCGCTTCAAGCTGGGGGACATTTAATTCTGCTTTTATAAATTGATTTTTTTCCCTCATTAGTGACTAATTTAAGCGTGTTAAAAGGTCTATTTTGGTGTAAGTGAATGGATAGGCTTTCCAGCATTTCCAAAATCCTGCTGGAGTGAAATCAAAGCATAATTAAAAGGAAGATGGAGTAAGTTAGTGAAATAAACAAGTAGTTTACGCACCACTGCTCACCACCACTCCATGCCGTGTAAGATGTAATGGTCTTGGTCCCTCTAAAGGGTACAAGACATGTTTGTGGCATCACTGAAGGCCACATCAGGCTCTGTGGACAGGAAAACAGGAAAATGTGGAAAACAGTGTGTGAGTTATTGTTATATTTATGGAGCTGTAACCACAAACGAGAAAAGCATGGCCGTATTAACCACACGTATGCAAGCACACACACATTGATCCCTTTGGGTAGTGTTTAGCACAGCAGGACGTGTGTGTGTGTCACGAGAGGGTGCATACACAGACCAAGGCGCAGCGCAGGGATTGTAGTTCGACATTATTTATTTACTGATTATTCAATTTAAATGACTGAACTACACACACAAATAAAACACGATATACAAACGTAACGTTCAAAATAAACACGATATATAAACGGAACGTAGCACTTACTTCTCACCGGTGACTTGCGAAATATATACATTGACCCACTTTATTCCTATGTCTTGTTAGTCACTTTACCCCTCCCTACATGTACAGTACATTACCTCAGTTACCTCAACTAACCCATGCCACTGCACATTTACAATGAGCATTTCAAGTAATTTCCCCCTAGGGGGTCAATAAAGTATCTATCTATCTATCCATCAATCTATCCATCCATCCATCCATCCATCTTTACATTTTAGTAATTTAGCAGACGCTCTTATCAAGAGCGACTTACAGTGGGGAGTGCATACATTACACCTTGACTCGGTACCAGTACCCCTTGTATATAGCCTTGATATTGTTATTTTATTGTGTTAATACATTTTTCTTACTTACTTTTATAAAAACTGCATTGTTGGTTAAGGGCTCATAAGTAAGCATTTTACGGTAAGGTCTATACCTGTTCTATTTGGTATACGTGACAAATACAATTTGATTTGATTTGAGACCCTGCTATATTGTGTGCAATTAAAAATACCTTTACAGGGCCTCCTGAGTGACGCAGTGGTCTAAAGTACTGCATCGCAGTGCTAGCTGCGTTACTACAGATCCTGGTTCGATACCGGGCTGTGTCCACGCGACAGGGAGACACGAGGCGATGCACAATTGGCCCAGCATTGTCTGTGTTAGAGGAGAGTTTGGCTGGCCAGGATGTCCTTGTCCCATTGCGCTCTAGCGACTCCTGTGGCGGGATGGGTGCATATGCATGCTGACACGGTCATCAGGTGTACAGTGTTTTCCTCTGACACATTGGAGTGGCTGGCTTCCGGGTCAAGGAGCAGTGAGGCTTGGCTGGGTTGTGTTTTGGTGGATGCATGGCTCTTGACCTTCACCTCTACCATGTCTGTATTGGGAGATGCAGCCATGGGACAAGACTCATTTAATGTGACCTGAAGATAATGACCCACACCTAGGATGTGGGACCTACAAACATATGTAGGATCCCTAATTAGAGACAATGCACAGCAGCTGCCTCTAATTAGGGATCCAACACAAAACCCACACATAGAAAAATAAATTATATATCTGTCAGACTCTGACCATGGCTATATAGAGAAGCAATAGGCTTCTCTATGGCCAGAGCCTGACAGTGTGTGCGTGCGTGTAAACCTCTCTATAATTAGTCCAAACACGGATCTGCTCGAGTGGATGATTCTTCATATGCACAGTAGATACCCAGTAATGTTATTGCGGGTGTAGAGAAATGCTGTCATGAAAAGCACATGTTCAACTTCTTTTTTTTAGATGTTTTCTCATCTCAAGAGCTTAAATAAAAAATGACTATCACCTATTAAGTGCCAAATAAAGTAGCGTTTGACCGTAACAGGGTTGACGATTTAATCTTAAAATAAGCCATAAATCCCCTTGAGAGAAAGAGGGAATGGAAGCTTGCTGTGTGCAACAGGGAAGGGCAATTGAATGCAATTTAAAATGTTAAAACATTTCTAGCCTGTTTATCTAGGGGTAACAGGGTTGACGTGTTATGCTCAACACGCTCAGTTTCACACCACAAAAAAACAAAAAAAGAGTAAACCAGCTCATCTGTTTTTACACTATAATTTGGCTCTTACGTAACTGGGTTGTCCTTAAAATGAGGGACAGGTTGTTTTTTAGTTTTTTTCTTAAAATGAATACAACAGGTGTAGACCTTACAAGCTTCTGAATGTCCTTGAGTGGCCCAGCCAGAGTCCGTACTTGAACTAGACTGAACATCTCTGAAGAGACCTGAAAATAGCTGTGCAGCAACGCTCCCCATACAACCTGACAGAGCTTGAGAGGATCTGCAGCGAAGAATGGGAGAAACACCCCAAATACAGGTGTGCCAAGCTTGTAGCATCATACCGAAGAAGACTCAAGGCTGTAATCGCTGCCAAACGTGCTTCAACAAAGCACAGAGTAAAGGGTCTGAATACTTATGTAAATGTGATATTTCAGTTTTTTGTTTTTAATTGATTTGCAAACATTAAAAAAAACGTTTTTTTACTTTGTCGGTAGTGTGTAGATTGATGAGGGGAAACAACTATTTAATCAATTTTAGAACAAGGGTGTAACGTAACATAATTTGGAAAAATACTTTCCAAATGCACTGTATGTAGAGTGACACTCAATGATGTGTTGTTTTGGATTTTCCCCAAACAAAATGCTTGTTTACATTTTTTTGCTTGCCACATTTTTTGCAGTATTATTTTACTTTAGTGCCTGATTGCAAACAAGAAGCATGTTTTGGAATATTTTTATTCTGTACAGATGTCCTTCTTTTCACTCTGTCATTTAGGTTAGTATTATGGAGTAACTACATTGTTGATCCATCCTCAGTTTTCTCCTATGACAGCCATTAAACTCCGTAACTGTTTAAAAATCACCATTGCCCTCATGGTGAAATCCCTGAGCGGTTTCCGTCATCTCCGGCAACTAAGTTGGGAAGGACGCCTGTATCTTTGTAGTGACTGGGTGTATTGATACACCATCCAAAGTCTAATTAATAACTTCACCATGCTCAAAGGGATATTCAGTGTCTGCTTTTTAAAATCTTTACCCATCTACCAATAGGTGCCCTTCTTGGCGAGACATTGGAAAACCTCCCGTCTTTATGGTTGAATCTGTGCTTGAAATTCACTGCTCGCCTGAAGGACCTTACAGATATGTGTGTGTACAGAGATGAGGTAGTCACGTTAACCACTATTATTGAGTCCTTGTTAAGTTGTACTTGTTAAGCAGCCACATACTCCTGAACTGATTTAGGCTTGCCATAACAAAGGGGTTGATTACTTGTTGACTCAAGACCAGTGGCAGTGACATTGGATGACTGTCATTCATATTCCATTCACCCAGCTCAATGTAACATCGACAGGTTTAGGCTACTACATGATACTAAAAATTTCACAATACCCATCATGAGGTTGATACAACCTAGCCTATGAATGAAAGTTTACAAAGTTGGTGCACAGGTCGAGAGTGACATTTCAGTAATCAAGGTGACAGACAGTGACACATTCAATACTGCCTTGCACATATTTGCCTGCATCTATCTGGTCTAGGGTGTAATCATTAGTCCAATAGCTGCAAATGAGAGTTTCTATTGGACAAATTCAGGTGTTTATCCCCGTTTCGTTCCGTTTGTTTCCGTTTAAGAAACCTTTTCTCAACAGAATCGGCGGAAAGAATACACATTTGATTACACGCAAACACAGTAAACTTTCATAGCAGCCACATACAAACAGCATGAACATTTAGCTTGTTGAATAATTCCTTCCCGCATCTACAGTCGTGGGCAAAAGTTTTGAGAATGACACAAGGTCTATTGGTCTACACAAAGTTTGCTGCCTCAGAGTTGATGATGGCAATTTGCATATACTCCAGAATGTCATGAAGGCAAAAGTGATAACTAAGTGTCTCGGGGAACAAAACATCGACATTTTGGGTCCATGGCCAGGAAAATCCCCAGACCGTAATCCCATTGAGAACTTGTGGTCGATACTCAAGAGGCGGGTGGACAAACAAAAACCCACAACGTCTGACAAACTCCAAGCATTGATTATGCAAGAATGGCCTGCCATCAGTCAGGATGTAGCCCAGAAGTTAATTGACAGCATGCCAGGGCGGATTGCAGAGGTCTTGAAAAAGGGTCAACACTGTAAATATTGACTCTTTGCATAAACTGAATGTCATTGTCAATGAAAGCCTTTGACACTTATGGAATACTTGTAATTATACTTCAGTGTACCATAGTAACTACTGACATAAAGATCTAAGAACACTGAAGCAGCAAACTTTGTGGAGACCAATACTTGTGTTATTCTCAAAACTTTTGTCCACGACTGTACACGCTCTCCTCTCACCTTTTCCCTTCGCTTGTGGACAGTGTACAACACATCAGCGGTTTGTGACCAGGCGAAATAACCTTTCCAAACCAAACCTTCATATCATAACCACTGACTGCTGCGCACAGACTACATCAGGGTTTCCCATTTGCGGGCCGACTTTAGCCCGTGGGTAGTTTTATTTGGCACCCGAGTAAAAAAACGTTGTTTTATTTTTTTATTTTCATTGTTGGACATAAAATAATGTAATAATAATGCAAGGAAGTGGGAAATATGTTCCCAAGTATTCTCATACATAATAGAGACACGTGAGCTACTGTAAACCTTCATTGCAAAACAGTGCGTATTAATCAATTATTTGGTGACATTAATATATTTAGAATAGTTTCATCTAAAAAGGATGTAAAGTTTCACTATTTTAATTTTTATGAAATTCACTGAAGAGGATGGTCCTCCCCTTCCTCCTGTGAGGAGCCTCCTCTGCTCAAGACATTATAGCTTTACATTTTGTATTAATTTGTAAGCATTTCTAAAAACAAAATTCCACTTTGACATTGTGGGGTATTGTGTGTAGATCAGTGGCACAAAATCTCAATGTAATCATTTTATGATTACATTGCCGGCTGTACCACAACAAAATGTTGAAAAAGCCAAGGGGTGTGAATACTTTCTGAACGCACTGTATGCCAATGTGCATTGAAGCTGTTCTGGCTCATGGTGGCCCAACACCCTATTAAGACACTTTATGGTGTTTCTTTTATTTTGTCAGTTAAATGTATTTATCAGAAACAACACTAACAATACAGTACTGGGGAAAGTAGTTACTGAAGAAAATATCCTTGCTCAAGAAATTTGGACCACTTCCTTCACGTCTTCCATGAATCATATCATTGGTAGCAATCATTGTGTCTGAAGCCGATGACTCACATTGTCATGTACTGGCAGGGTATGAGTGTCATCATGTGATTGTCAATGACATGCCTAAGCCAAGTGAATATGTGCCAACTGCCACTTCTACACATGATTTATACAACGGTTGTGTCTAAACCTTAATGCTGATTGGTTAAAAGCGCATTCCAGACGGTGTCTATTCCACAAGTTACCACCAGCTAAATCTGATTTTAAAATGCCTATTTCCTCTGTTCCATGACTTCGCAATCCACTGTCTCATCAGACCAGCCAGGCAACTTTATAAACATGATCTCCACTATAAAAAGCATCTAGACATTATCTCACATTTATTTTAGAATAACATTTAGTTTTCAACAGCGGAGATTTGTAGAAACCTTGCTGTCAGTCTCTCCGACATTTGCAACATTGTTTTAATATTCAAATTCTCCAGCTGTCCTATTGTAATGAATGTGTCGGGAGCCGGGACGAGACAGACATGAATCAGCTAGCATTATTTTTATGGATGTATACAAGAAAATGTCAATTGATAAAAGGTTAAAACGAAACGAAGTGCAGCTAATTTGCAGTCTTTCTAGTTTCAGTCTGAAGTGATTGTGTTAGCTGTGTTGTTGGCTAGCTCCTCTGAACAACAGTGTCCCGATGAGAGAGCACATTTTCTATGTCAGGCGAAATCACGCCTCATTAGCTCATTGTTATGGATGTATCCAAATAAATGTCTCTAGAAAACAGCTTAAACAAATGCAAATGCTGCTACTTTGCTGTTATTCTGCACTTTTTTACGTGACTATAAATTAGCTGTAGTTAGTTAGCTAGAAAGCAAGGGATAAGAACGTTGCCAGCCAGTACGGCAATGGAACATTTAGAACGAACGACTGAGTTGCGTCCATAGATACTGAACATAAAGACTGAATGACTGGGTCGTGTCAATGGCAACCGAACCAATAGAACAAACGACCAGCCGGCTTGGGTAGCAACCCTAGATTTGTGTCAGGACTATATCTTGTGGAAGGATGAAATAGTATGAAGAAATTCATCAAATTAATTTATAAAAGTGATAATACCATTGAAGCCGGTGTTTGGAGGATATATTGGCACGGGTGTTGTTAGGCCCGAGACGAAGTCAGGCATTATCACTTAAATGACTCACAAGTACCAGATGTCACTACACACTTGGTTAACTAGGTTAAATGCATTTGCTCATTCCTGTATAATAACAAGAAATTAGCAGCTGTATTAGATTATTTGAATCTCTACCAAACGCAAGGCAATCTCTAGGCTACATGTGTCAGGTTCTGACGGTGGACAGGACTCTAGACTCCTCTATGGGAGTGGGGAGTTCAGTCAGGGCCTGACAGGGGAGGTCGGGCTAACTCTGTGTTTTTGTGTTGATCTGCAATTGGAGGCAGCTGCTGCTAGTTGTCTCTAATTGGGGATTCCATTTAAGTTCAGGCAGTGCGCTATTTCATTGTGGGTTCTTGTGTATGCTCTGTTTAGTTCATGACAGCGCATGGCGCTGCCGTTTTGTTTGTAGTATCGGTGCTAATACAGTGTAGATACATTATAGCTCGTTAGTCTACCTTTGTGTTATGTAGAGCGAGTGTGTGTATCCTTGTTATGGTTTTTCAGCACATGTAGATACGCTTTTCTTTTGTGTTTGGAGAGACCTTCTCATTAAAGAACATGTCTCATCGCAACTCCCGCTCTGTGCATTGTTCCTTCCAACCCTCGCATCGTGTCACGGAGTGGGGGTTGGAGAGACCAAGACGCAGCGCAGGGATAGTTCGACATGATTTTTATTTTACTAATTAATACTATGTATATATTATATATATATATATATATATATATATATATATATATATATATATATATATATATATATATATATATATATATATATATACATACATACTATGTATAATCAAAACGAAAAGACGAACTAAAGAAACACGAAAAGACTAACGACACGTTCACTCTACAAACACGAAATGAACGGACGTAAAACAAAAAACACACTTACTTCACCGTGACTGCGACATACATCGATATGTAACGATAACAACCCACACCAGCGTGAGGGACAGACTCAACATATATTGGATCCCTAATTAGAGACAATGCCGTGCAGCTGCCTCTAATTAGGGATCCAACCTAAACCCCACACAGAAACAGAAAAGGACGACACTGTCAGACTCTGACCACAGCTACATAGAGAAGCAATTAGGCTTCTCTATGGCCAGAGCCTGACAGTACCCCCCCCCCAAAGGTGCGGACTCCCGTACGCCTAAATAAATAAAAAACACACACAAAACACGGGGGGGTAAATGGGAGGGAAAACTAGTCCATCGGGGGCGGCTCCGGCGACGTGGACAGTTTTGTCCCATGCCCCTTCCTTATCACCGGTCCCGGGCTGTGTACCGGTGGGGCAAAAGGCTCCGGCCATGGAGCGGGGAAAACAACCGGGCCCGGACTGGGCACCGGTGGGGCAAACGGCTCCGGCCATGGAGCGGGGAAAACAACTGGGCCCGGACTGGGCACCGGTGGGGTAAACGGCTCTGGCCATGGAGCGGGGATAACAACCGGGCCCGGACTGGGCACCGGTGGGGTAAACGGCTCCGGCTATGGAGCGGGGAAAACAACCGGGCCCGGACTGGGCACCGGTGGGGTAAACGGCTCCGGCCATGGAGCAGGGAAAACAACCGGGCCCGGACTGGGCACCGGTGGGGCAAACGGCTCCGGCCATGGAGCGGGAAAAAGGCCCGGGCTCGGACTGGGCACCAGTGGGACAAACGGCTCTGGCCATGGAGCGGGAAAAACGCCCGGGCTCGGACTGGGCACCGGTGGGACAAACGGCTCCGGCCATGGAGCTGGGCAATAAACCGGGCCCGGACTGGGCACCGGTGGGGTAAACTGCTCCGGCCATGGAGCTGGGAAAACAACCGGGCCCGGACTGGGCACCGGTGGGGCGGACTGCTCAGGCTCTGAAGCGGAGCAGACGGCTGGACCCGGATTGGGTACCGGTGGAGCGGACTGCTCTGGCTCAGGAGCGGAACAGACGGCTGAACCCGGAATGGGTACCGGTGGAGCGGACTGCTCTGGCACTGAGGCGGAGCAGACGGCTGGACCCGGATTGGGTACCGGTGGAGCGGACTGCTCTGGCACTGAGGCGGAGCAGACGGCTGGACCCGGATTGGGTACCGGTGGAGCGGACTGCTCTAGCACTGAGGCGGAGCAGACGCTGGACCCGGATTGGGTACCGGTGGAGCGGACTGCTCTGGCACTGAGGCAGAGCAGACGGCTGTACCAGGCTTGGGTCCCGGTGGAGCGGACTGCTCTGGCACTGAGGCGGAGCAGACGGCTGGACCGGGCTTGGGTACCGGTGGAGCGGACTGCTCTGGCTCAGGAGCGGAACAGACGGCTGAACCCGGAATGGGTACCGGTGGAGCGGACTGCTCTGGCACTGAGGCGGAGCAGACGGCTGGACCCGGATTGGGTACCGGTGGAGCGGACTGCTCTGGCACTGAGGCGGAGCAGACGGCTGGACCCGGAATGGGCACCGGTGGAGCGGACTGCTCTGGCACTGAGGCGGAGCAGACGGCTGGACCCGAAATGGGCACCGGCGGACTGGCCTTCGCTGGAGGTTCAGGGGCGCTGACCTTCGCTGGAGGTTCAGGGGCACTGACCTTCGCTGGAGGCTCAGGGCGGCTGACCTTCGCTGGAGGCTCAGGGCGGCTGACCTTCGCTGGAGGCTCAGGGCGGCTGACCTTCGCTGGAGGCTCAGGGCGGCTGACCTTCGCTGGAGGCTCAGGGCGGCTGACCTTCGCTGGAGGCTCAGGGCGGCTGACCTTCGCTGGAGGCGCAGGGCGGCTGACCTTCGCTGGAGGCGCAGGGCTGCTGACCTTCGCTGGAGGCGCAGGGCTGCTGACCTTCGCTGGAGGCGCAGGGTTGCTGACCTTCGCTGGAGGCGCAGGGCTGCTGACCTTCGCTGGAGGCGCAGGGCTGCTGACCTTCGCTGGAGGCGCAGGGCTGCTGACCTTCGCTGGAGGCGCAGGGTTGCTGACCTTCGTTGGAGGTTCAGGGCGGCGGGCCTTCCCTGGAGGTGCAGGGCTGCCGACCTTCGCTGGAGGTGCAGGGCTGCCGACCTTCGCTGGAGGTGCAGGGCTGCGGACCGTCGCTGGAGGTTCCGGTCCAACCATACGCCTCGCCACGAGAGTCATCTGGCGCTTGAAGTCCTCCAACGCCTGTATGACCAGCGGATCCCTCTGCTTCTCCAGAGGAAGAGCATTCCAGGCTCTCCACCACCTCGTCCGCTCCTCCTCCGGGTATTCCTCGAACCCCTCTGGCCGCTCCCGATCCAGATCTGTGGGCATCCGAAGTGGCGGGCGACTCCCCTTTTTCAGCCTCTCCGGGCACTGGCCGCGCACCGATGGTGTGGTGCTCACAGCCATGACAGATCTTGCCTTCTCCATCCTCCTCCATAGTTTCATGAAACTACCCCGGTCCTCCGGCTTCACCCTAGGCCACGTGGGAATGGGTACTAATTCCTCCGAGTTAGTCTCTCCCCAGTTGCGCTGCTTGGTCTCAGTGTAGTGGGTCGTTCTGTCACGGAGTGGGGGTTGGAGAGACCAAGACACAGCGCAGGGATAGTTCGACATGATTTTTATTTTACTAATTAATACTATGTATATATATTTATATATATATATACTATGTATAATCAAAACGAAAAGACGAACTAAAGAAACACGAAAAGACTAACGACATGTTCACTCTACAAACACGAAATGAACGGACGTAAAACAAAAAACACACTTACTTCACCGTGACTGCGACATATATCGATATGTAACGATAACGACCCACACCAGCGTGAGGGACAGACTCAACATATATTGGATCCCTAATTAGAGACAATGCCGTGCAGCTGACCACAGCTACATAGAGAAGCAATTAGGCTTCTCTATGGCCAGAGCCTGACACATCGTGACAACATGTTGTGTAAAGTATACCCATTTATATTCTAATACAGAAATTACACTTGGTAAGCAGTTGGCATCTCTTAATCACCAATTACTAATTGCATAATATTCCTCCTTCAATTGACCCCTAAAGCTAGAAATCCCATAAAGCAGGAAAACCACTAGTTTCCAGAATAATTATGTCATTGTTATACATTCAGACCAATACCCCTTCGTCCTTGGGTTTGGAAACCCCCTACATACACAGCCAATATGTTGTTGTCGCTTGTGAGCGTTATAAGTGTTGGTGAAACTCAACATACCATAAGAGGGATAAATCCATAGTGGCTTTATCCCAAATGGCACCTTATTTCCTATATAGTGCACTACCAATAGGGCTCTGGTCAAAAGTAGTGCACTATATAGGGAATATGTTGCATTTGGGATGCAGTCAGTGTTTCACAGTCTGATACACACCAGATATGAATCACTAAATATATAAACGTCACTTGGCGAGACTATATTTTTTCTGGTATTAGAAGCCTGTTTGTGTGATAAAATGCACAGAATGTACACAGACAGCTGATGTGTTGTTTGCTCAACACTGACATTGAAAGACTACATGCGCTAGGCTTCAGACAGTTTTGAAAGGGTTAAGGATAAGCTCCGTGCTGATACTGAATACAACAGGCCTATGTTCAATGCCATGTAGAATTGTTTTTAATGAGAAGGGCCTCAAACCACATTTTGTTACTCGAGGAACATCTGGAATATGTCCTAGATCGGACAGTGACTGAGAAGGTCTGTTAGCAACATCTACAGGCATACATACATCACAAACACAACACAAGTTATGGTGACAGTGGCAAATGAACTCCAATAGCAAGTCAAATTTATATTATCTACCTAACGTTATACAACGGGTTAGTTTTGATTCTGTATGCTGATTGGCTGAGACCACGTTCCAGCAGTGGTTTATTTCAGGATATTTTTTTATTTGATATTTAACCTTAATTTAACTAGGCAAGTCAGTTAAGAACAAATTCTTATTTACAATGACGGCCTACCAAAAGGCAAAAGACCTCCTGCGGAGACGGGGGCTGGGATTAAAAATAAAAATGAATATAAATTTAGGACCAAACACACATCACGACAAGAGAGACAAAACAACACATCCTAAAGAATGACCCAAGACAACAACATAGCAAGTGTAAACCTCTCTATAATTAATCCAAACACGGATCCGCTCGAGTGGATGATTCTTCATATGCACAGTAAATTCCCAGTAATGTGTACACATACTGTAGATAGATATCTGGAGTAGGAGCCTCATCCTAAATCACCCGATGATACACAAAAACATCCGGGTCGTTCCACGAAATGAGTCCCTTTTGGGTTAGTGCAACTTGGATTTCACCTCATTTTAACATTCTGTCAAATCAAATGTTATTGGTTACATACACATATTTAGCAGATGTTATTGCGGGTGTAGAGAAATGCTATCATGAAGAGTACATGTTCAACTTTAAAAAAAGTTGTTTTCTCATCTCAAGAGCTTAAATAAAAAATTACTATTACCTATTAAGTGCCAAATAAAGTAACAAGGTTGACGATTTCATCTTTAAATAAGCCATAAATCCCCTTGAGAGAGAGAGGGAATGGAAGTTTGCTGTGTGCAACAGGGAAGGGCAATTGAATGCAATTTAAATTGTTAAGAGTCAATGTGCAGGTTAGTTGAGGTCAGAAGTTTACATACACCTCAGCCAAATACATTTAAACTCAGTTTTTCACAATTCCTGACATTTAATCCTAGTAAAAATTCCCTGTCTTAGGTCAGTTAGGATCACCACTTTATTTTAAGAATGTGAAATGTCAGAATAATAGTAGAGAGTGATTTATTTCAGCTTTTATTTCTTTCATCACATTCCCAGTGGGTCAGAAGTTTACATACATTCAATTAGTATTTGGTAGCATTGCCTTTAAATTGAGATGTTGCTTCAATATATCCACATAATTTTCCTTCCTCATGATGCCATCTATTTTGTGAAGTGCACCAGTCCCTCCTGCAGCAAAGCACCCCAACAACATGATGCTGACACCCCCGTGTTTCACGGTTGGGATGGTGTTCTTTGGCTTGCAAGCCTCCTCCTTTTTCCTCCAAACATAACGATGGTCATTATGGACAAACAGTTCTATTTTTGTTTCATCAGACCAGAGGACATTTTTCCAAAAAGTACGATCTTTGTCCCCACGTGCAGTTGCAAACCGTAGTCAGGCTTTTTTATGGCGGTTTTGGAGCTGTGGCTTCTTCCTTGCTGAGCGGCCTTTCAGGTTATGTCGATATAGGACTCGTTTTACTGTGGATATAGATACTTTTGTACCCGTTTCCTCCAGCATCTTCACAAGGTCCTTTGCTGTTGTTCTGGGATTGATTTGCAAAATACGTTTGGAAATTGCTCCCGAGGATGACCCAGACTTGTGGAGGTCTACAATTTTTGATCTGAGGTCTTTCATTTTCCTATGATGTCGAGTAAAGAGGCACTGAATATGAAGGTAGGCCTTGAAATACATCCACAGGTACACCTCCAATTGACTGAAATGATGTCAATTAGCCAATCTGAGGCTTCTAAAGCCATTACATAATTTTCGGGAATTTTCCAAGCAGGTTAAACCCACTGGAATTGTGATATAGTGAATTATAAGTGAAATAATCTTTCTGTAAACAATTGTTGGAAGAATTACTTGTGTCACGCACAAAGTAGATGTCCTAACCAACTTGCCAAAACTATAGTTTGTTAACATGAAATCTGTGGAGTGGTTGAAAAATGTGTTTTAATGACTTCAACCTAAGTGTATGTAAACTTCCGACATGTACATGTGAGTAGAGTTAAAGTGACTATGCATAGATAATAAACAGAGAGTAGCAGCAGCTTAAAAACGAGTGTGTGGGGTGTGGAGGGTAATGCAAATAGTCCAAGTAGCCGTTTGTCTAGCTGTTCAAGAGTCTTATGGCTTGGGAGTAGAAGCTGTTAAGAAGCCTCTTGAACCTAGACTTGGTGCACCGGTTCCGCTTGCCATGTGGTAGCAGAGAGAACAGTCTATGACTAGGGTGTCTGGAGTCTTTGACTATTTTTAGGTTCTTCCTCTGACACCGCCTGGTATAGAGGTACTGGATGGCAGAAAGCTTGGCCCCAGTGATGTACTGGGCCGTACGCAGTTGCCAAACCAGGCAGTGATGCAACCAGTCAGGATGCTTTTTTCAGTCTCCTGTGGGGGAATAGGCTTTGTCGTGCCCTCTTCACGACTGTCTTGGTGTGTTTGGACCATGATAGTATTTGTGATGTGGACACCAAGGAACTTGAAGCTCTCAACCTGCTCCACTACAGCCCCGTCGATGAGAATGGGGGTGTGCTCAGTCCTCTTTTTCCTGTCGTCCTGTCGACGTTGAGGGAGAGGTTGTTATCCTGGCACGTCACTGCCATATCTCTGACCTCCTCCCTATAGGCGGTCTCATCGTTGTCTGTGATCAGGCCTACCACTGTTGTGTCGTCGGCAAACTTAATGATGGTGTTGGAGTCGTGCCTGGCCATGCAGTCATGGGTGAACAGGGAGTACAGGAGGGGACTGAGCACGCACCCCTGAGGGGCGCCGTGTTGAGAATCAGCGTGGCAAATGTGTTGTTACCTACCCTTACCAGCTAGGGGCGGCCCGTCAGGAAGTCCAGTCAAAGCAACAAAGGAGAAATGTTGGGTTTAAGTGGGTTAAAATCTTCCTAGAAGCAACAGAGTGCACAGAGGCACATGTCGAAATGCGGAATTGTGGCACAATTGTATTGAATTTTCCATGTGGTCAATATGAAAAACTACTTTGTTTAATATAACAGGCTTTTAACATGTCATATTCATGCACAATTTCTACTTAAAATATTGAAAGGGACTCATTTCGTGGAACGACCCACCAATTGAGACGTATGAAATCAACATCTGTGTTTGCAGGAACACAAGGCAACCTCATGCCCACCACTACCATCCCTTCTGACATCATTACATGACTATGCCTGCGTCACATTCCCTACATTTATTTATTTCACATTTATAAATCGGGAATAGGGTGCCATTTGACGCACACTATTTTCTCTGTAATTGGGTCACAAAGGAAAATGGTTCATTATCAACATTCTGACTCATGATGTGGTCCTAGGCACTCCCTCTGAATGAACAGTTAGTACTGTTACATGCACACAATAAAACGATTATTGTGAATAGACAGATTAATATAATGGTTCGATTTAAACGTTTACATGCTTTGTAAGATGAATGATTTCCCTAATAATCCTGTTTACATGGACACATCTGAAATCAGGCTACCTGATGGGACTTTGATAAATGCAGAAAATCACCAATCAACATAAACGTTCTACCCATGTTATTTCTGTAATGCCTATTTGATTCTGAGTTCGGACATCAAACGTTTGTATGTGGAAAACGACTTCTAAAGGTATACTTTCTGTTTTCCCGAACTCAGTTCACTCACGAGAAAGAAGGTAGCTTGTGCTAGCACATGCGCAGGTCTAATACACCATACTGGTAATCATGTTTCATATGAATGTAATTATTCTGTTATACATTATGTCATGAGTTATACCATTATCTGGTGATTGATATGTTACCAGTTGCAAAATATATTTGTGATGGTTTCATTGGATACTTCCTAGGTCAATGGTTGTGTTTTCCTCTGTAGACACAGGGAGTCATGGAGGTCCTCCGTATGTTTGGTACTAAGGAGCAGAAGTGAGAGTGGATCCAGAGAGTGGATCCAGAGAGTGGATCCAGCCCCTGCTCAGTGGACAAATCTAATCCCATTTCTGTATGACAGGTACACTCTCTACCCTAGAGCCATGCATTAATATATCTCTATACACTGAGTGCACAAAACATTAGTAACACCTGCTCTTTCCATGACATAGACTGACCAGGTGAAAGCTATGATCCCTTATTGATGTCACCTGTTAAATCCACTTCAAATCAGTATAGATGAAGTGGAGGAGACAGGTTAAAGGATTTTTAAGCCTTGAGACAATTGAGACATGGATTGTGTATGTGTGCCATTCAGAAGGTGAATGGGCAAGACAAAATATTTAGGTGCATTTAAACTGGGGGGGGTATGGCAGTAGGTGCCAGGCGCACCGGTTTGAGTGTGTCAAGAACTGCAACGCAGCTGGGTTTTTCACGCTCAACGGTTTCCCGTCTGTATCAAGAATGGTTCACCACCCAAAGGACATCCAGCCAACTTAACAACTGTGGGAAGCATTGTCATCAGTACCCCATGTAGCTGGGGTGCTTGAAATGCCAAGGCTGTGGGTTCGATTCCCACGGTGTACCAGTATGAAAATGTATGTACTCACTACAGTAAGTCACCATGGATAAGTGCGTCTACTAAATGATTAACATTTAAAATGTAAAATGAGTCAACATGGGCCATCCTCCCTGTGGAATGCTTTCGGCACCTTGTTGAGTCCATGCCCGATTTAATTGAGGCTGCTCTGAGGGCAAAGGGGGGGACAACTCAATATTAGGGAGGTTCTTCATGTCTTTTGTTCTTAGTGTGTTGTACACTAAGTGTATATTCAGATAGAAATGTCTAATGACTACAGAAGAGACAGCCATTAATCTAAATTAGGATATTGAATCGTCACCACAAGCTCTTGTCTTGTATCCGTTGTTGTTTACATTGAATAAGTTCCAAATGTTCTTTATGGGGTGTGACAGAACTAACAATGTGACTGAATTCCCCTGTGAGATATATTATGTCAAATGTTCAATATTTGTAGAGACTCAGAGCTTCAAGATGGTATATAATATAGTGCAGTTGGAGGAAACATGGGAAAGTTATGCTTCTTTGATATTTGACAAACTTGTTATCTAACTTACAGTAATAGTAAAATATTTTCACACTTTCTAGAGAGTTCTTTCCCTCGGTTGCGCCCATTCAGCATCGTTCACACCCTCTTAAACCTTAGCCATCTCTTTAAGAATTCACATGAGTCAATCAGTGCACTTAGGTTTTCATGTACTGAATAAAAATCTAAAGTTAAATGTGTTTCACATCACATTTTCAACTCTACTGATAGTTTTGTCATAAAAACTGTTGCATTACATATCACACGTACCTACTCTGGTCTTGGCACTTGCGCTCTAGCCAACAGCTTGCAGATACAGTGCAGGTAGACCGAGGTAAAGTTGGTTTTACATTCACACATTCAACAGACATTCAACAGACATTCGCCAAAATTGTAATAAGCACATAACTGAGGTGTTAATCATCGTTGAGTATTCAGGCAATACAAATCATATCGTAATAAAGGCATACATTTGCAAAAAACGTATGCGTTGATAAAAAAAGATATCACACATCGATGTTGTAATATCAAACATTACAATAATGTCAGTCTTTGAAATCCAAATCAGTTTAATCGTCACTTGTGCCAGATACAACGTGTTTACCTATTACAGTGAATTGCTGTCATAGTACGTATCTAGTATCTCTCATAGTAGAAAAATACAATTGAGTAATGATAATAGAACATTAGAGCAATAATACAAGGATAACCCTGATAAAAAAAAGTTAAGACAAACTCCAAAATATCTTGAAGAGTTTTCATAGCCTACTGTTATATTACACAAAGACAAACCCAGTTGGTCAGATGATCATCATTTTTCTCTGGATGATGCAAAGCACAAATTGAGCAGTCTTGGTTTGCATCGGAAGAAAAGAGGCGGACCACATTTTTATGCGTTGTTGACACATTTTAAGACGTTTTATGGAACCCATAGTTCTAGTTATGGAACCCATAAATCAAGTTTGTGATTCAAAGACAAAATCTGACCCTCACAGTTGCAATACTACATTGTTCTCTTACTGCCTGTGCTTTGCCTCCTTCCCACACCCTGCAGCGAGGCGTTTTTTGGTCGTAAATTCTTTTAATGTCAAGCTTTTTCAAGATTAAACGTTCACCAATTGCAACCATGTAATTGTATTTTAGTGCTAAACAGTGTGAGCCAATCATCTCATAAAAATTAACTGATCCCCAAGGTCCTCATAGGCTCACTTGGATATATAGAGTTGGAGGTAAAGAAAAAAGTATGAAACTAGGACATTAAAACACTGGCAAAATTCTTTCATCCACATCCATTCACATACAATATGTATTTTAAAGTATAAATACCCTTCTAAGACCACTGTCTTTCTGGACGTTTTTAAAAGGTTTGCAAATAGCTATTTCTGCAAGGAATGTGAATTGAAAGGGATATGGTAATACCTATGTAGGTGACACTGGTATAATGGGTATAATGTGTGGTAGTTGCACACCTCCCTGCTGAATTATGTAGAGCTGATTTGGCCCAGTTGATATTTTCTTTCATGATCTTTTGTGAAAACCACATTTTCACGTAGGCTTTGTGGTAGCAGTTTAAGAGAGCAAATAGCACATGGACAGCCTGGTTGAAGTCCTAGCTTTTAATGGTTAGTGCCATTAGATTGCAGAGGGATTCACATACAGTTCAGAGGCAAATCATAATGTATACATTTAGCCCAAAAACCAAACAATTACCGTCTACTTCTTATATTAGTGCTTTTTTATTTTTTTTAATCCTTCCTCTGGTATCTTTCAATACCCATGCTAATATAATGTATATACAGCTCTGGAAAAAATTAAGGAACCACTGCAAATTTGTCTTAAATCAGCATCTCTACATGTATGGCAGCCATTCCATTCCAGTGTCTGTTGAACTCCAACACAGGCACATCTCCTTCTACTGAACGAGGTACTGATTAGGTGATCACCTGAACCAAATCTTATTTAACAAGGAAAATAATAAAAACCACTGCTGTGGTCGTCACTATCCTCTTGCAATAGGACCAGTGTGATGGCAAAAACAGCGCTAGTAGTACCTAAAAAGTAACTGGATACAAAAAATAACTATTGACCATGCCAAAAGAGTTGAAAAGGAACGTTTTGAGTGAGGAAAAGAAGAGTTCAATTCTGGCTTTAATGGCAGAGGGATACAGTGAGCGTCAGGTTGCTTCCACCCTTAAAATTTCAAAGACGGCGGTTCATAAGAACAAGCTCAAGCAGCAGACATCGGGGACAACAAAGCTACAGACCGGCAGAGGGTAAAAACGACTCTCCACTGACCAGGATGACCGCAAACTCATTCGAATGTCACTCAACAACCATAGGATGACATCAAGTGACCTACAAAAAGAATGGCAAACAGCAGCTGGGGTGGAAGTGCACGGCGAGGACGGTTCGAAACGGGCTCCTAGGGGCAGGGCTGAAGTCGTGCAAAGCTCGAAAAAAAAAAAAGCCCTTCATCAATGAGAAGCAAAGAAGAGCCAGGCTGAAGACCATAAGGTTTGGACTGTAGAGGACTGGAGTAAGGCCATCTTCTCTGATGAGTCAAATTTTCAGCTTCGCCCAACACCTGGTCGTCTAATGGTTAGACGGAGACCTGGAGAGGCCTACAAGCCACAGTGTCTCGCGCCCACTGTGAGGATTTCCTCAAAACAAAGGTAAAAGTATGCTAGACATTTATAGAATACTTCATACCTAGTTTGATGTTTCTGTGGCAAAACGGTGAATTAGTTATTGATTTATACCGCTTTAAAATGGCATTTTATAGGTTTTATGTATTTCTATGAAATCACAAAAGATTGTAAAAGTATGCTAGATATTTATAGAATACATCATACCTAGTGTGATGATTCTGTCATAATAAGTGAAAACGTTATTGATTTTATATAGCTTTAAATGGCATAAGTAAACCTCCCGGAAAGTTTGGACAGATGGATATGTAATCTTCACTTCAACACTACTTCAACGACAGATAAAGGTTACCCAATTTAACAAACCACACACACACACACACACAAAGAAACGTTAAATGTTATGCAATCAAAATAACAAAAATGCCTTTTCCTTATGGGGGAAAAGTTAGTACACCCCTACCTTTACCATCACATAAAATGGCTTGAATTATGGTTACCAAAACAAGTGCAAATGATTAGAAAACATTAGAGAGAAACTTAGGAGTGTCCAGCCTTCCATAAAGATAAGAAAATTGGTCTGATTTGGTCTTAACCGTATGGGGGTGTGGTAACACATCATTCAAAGATCAAAAGACCTACCCGAAGCCCTCAGAAGAAAGATTATTGATGCCCATGAGTCTGGGAGGGGTTACAAATCCATTTCCAAGCAATTCGAAGTAAATCATTCCACTGTCCGACGAAAATTCCAGACCACTGGCAAACTACCTAGGACAGGTCGCCCCACCAAAGTCAGCCCAAGAGCTGACCGAAAGATGTTCATAGCCTCTAAGAACCCCAGGGTAACATCAAGGGATCTACAGGCCTCTCTTGCCACAATCAATGTCGAATTGCATGGGCACACTGTCAGAAAGAGACTGCACAAACTTGGCCTACATGGGAGGTCAGGAAGGAAGGAAGCCTCTGCTCTCAAAAAATAATATCAAGACAACTGACTTTACCCAGGTGTTGTCTTTACTCAAAACAAAGGTTGTAAAAGTATGCAAGACATTTATAGAATAAATCATATCTAGTTTGATATTTGTGACAAATGACAATTTTGGCGAATTTCTGTTGAATGTCCGAATGTGTGAATATAAAACCAACTTTACCTTGGTTGCGTGTAGGCTGTGCGGGTAGGGTAGTCTACATGAGATTATTATGGATAAGAGCGAGAATATTTGTATTTGTCAAAATGGCCCTCGATATTTATTGGAACGGAGCATCCAGCTCGTCACCGTGCACTTTCCCAACCACCATCATCATCATTCATCTGTAGCCTAATAAACTGCATGGTTTCCGGAGTCGTGGTGGAAGGACCACACACCATATTGGGCTACCAAGTGGTGCAGTGGTCTGAGACACTGCATCTCAGTGCTAGAGGCGTCACTACAGACAACCTGGTTCGAATCCAGATTGTATCACAACCGGCGGAGATTGGGAGTCCCGTAGGGCGGCACACATTTGGCCCAGCGTAGGCCGTCATTGTAAATAAGAAGTTGTTCTTAACTGACTTGCCTGGTTAAAAAAAAAATATATCTATATATCATCACTTGAAGTTTACTTCCATATGATGGTTATTATATCAACATTTGTTCATAAAGGTGTTTCCACCGCAATTTCTCACATTATTCATTGTCCACTAAAGGATCCTACCATGTCGAACGAACAAATTATAATTTTTATACTAGTATGACTTTATTCGCAGACTTTTTGGGGGATGGAAACGTGGTTTATGACCATGTATTTTCAATGGATTCAAAGGCAGTTCTTATTTTCACCACAAGTGGTATTGGGCCAATTTCTAGGGTGCTTTTGGCACCAGCACTGCCTCACAGGCCAAATTCATGGCAAAAAAAAGTATATGTGCTCACCCAAAGCTCTTGCTAGCAAATTAACAGTTCTCGACTGTTAGTCTCATACTGGCGGTAAGAACGGAGGATTGACAATGTTTCGAGTTTCATCACTCAGTTATTCTATTTATATTACATTTAACAAACCAAACATTGAAATACTGTTATGTACGGTAAAGTAAAAATCCAAACCGGTCCGTGCATCAATACCAGTATATAATAATATATATATATATTCAGCCCTGGAGCTGTAAAACACTTTTGCAGTTGCCCATATACCAAATCTTTCCAAATGTCCGTGGTAGTAAAGATGATCTATATACTGACCAGGGAAGCCCCAATTATGTTATAGTTCTAATAATTATGATATTTTCCATGGAGGGCCACATTAGAATATATTTTTGCCATCGCGGGCCAGAATCATATTACAGGATTATATATCATGTGTATGACTGTGTTGACAGATATAACTACTGTAAATCACATCCAGATATGCTACTTATTTTACTTTAACATGCACAGAAATAAACCACATCCATGTTCTCCTTTTGGTAGGTATTTTCATTATTAAACATGCAATGAACTACACGGAGGGAAAAGTACACTGTGCATTCAGCACCACGGACAGAACTCTTGTTAACGGGTACGCACAAAAACACAAGAAAGAGAGAGAGCTCAACATTACATTTAAACTACCCAATCAGTATGAGGAGTGAAGTCTCTGAATGGCATTGACTAGAGCAGTGAAGTCAGAGTTTCTGACGTCGCTATGCGCAGGATTGCTGAGAGGTGAGAGTCAGTAAGAGATGACCTGTGCCTTGACTTGTTATATTTCATCACTGAAAATGTCTGTTCACATACATTGGTTGACCCAAACCCTTAGGAAAGTTTTGTTCATCGAGAGATGCATAGAACCTCGTCAGTGACATTGTTTTGGATAGTTCTCCAATCACTGCATCAGACTGAAGATCGATAAGCTCAAGTTGCAGGTCAGTGGGTGCGTTATCCACATTGAAGGTAAAAGGAGAGGAAACCAACAGCATGTAATTTTCCAACACGTTGAAACCCTCAAAACGATGAGAAAACTCACCGTATACAGCAGCGATGTATACTTCTCCCGCTGGTCATCTGATAGGGAACAGACTAGTAGTGTCGGAAGGTAGGTGAGATTGTTGGATTTTACTTGGCGGGTCAGGAGGAGTCACTTTCGCTTGGAGGCTTTGACAAGGCTGTACATCTGATGTCCCTTCCCTTGTAGTTTGTAATTCAGTTCATTCATGAGGGCCATGATGCCAAGGCAAAATCAGCCAACCATTGTTTATCTTGCAGTTGAGGGAAATCCAGATATTTCCTTTAATTTGCAAAAACTCAGCAATCTCCGAATTCAGGTCCCACACCCTTTTAAGCACCTTCCCCAAACTCACGTTTGTGTGGTAGGGGAGATCTGCATGACCCGACTGTCTCTTCCAACATTGAGACAAACTGCCTGTGGTTTAAAGATTTTGCTCTTATGAAGTTCACCACTTTAGTGGCTGTATCCACAACATGACTCATTTCCAGAACACATTTACAGAGCACCTCCTGATGCAATGCAGGAAAATAATTTTCTGATCTGGGTTCAGCTCAGCTACTTGATCTTGTATCCTTTTCAAAAGGCCAACGTTGATTCCTGTCAAGTTTGAGCACCCATTAGTGGTCACACTGGATAACCTTTCAAAACTCAGTCCAAGCTTTGCCACACACTTATTAACCTCCTCCAATAAATCTTTCCCAGTGGTTGTGCTCTTCATCACTGAAGCAAGCTCCTCTGTAATTTCAAAGTCTGGGGTTATGCCTCGTAAGAATATCAACAACTGCGGTGTCATGTGCATCACTGCTCTCATCCAGGGCCAAGGAGAAATAGGTGAAGACCTTGTCTTTCAACTGTTGTTCCATATTCTCTTTGATGTCCTCAACACACTGTGTCACTGTTCGTCTTGACAGGGAAACATTTTCAAACAGCTCTTTCTTGAGCTGCTGCAGAGTCAATTAGACATTATTTAATGAATTTGGCCTCAGCGAATGGCCTGCTATGTTTAGCAATTTTATGGGACAGTACATAGCTAGCTCTCGCAATTCCGTTGTTGGCTGAATGCAGTTTTGTGAAAAGTCCTAGCTGCTTTTGCAACTGAGAAAGCAACTCTTTCGATGCACTTGCCCTCTGATCAGAAGACATATTCCTATATTTCTCTGCATGCTTCGTCTGGAAGTGTCGGGACAAGTTGTACTCTTTCAAGCCAGCGATGCTCTTTGCACACTAAGCACACAGCTTTCCCTGATAACTCAATAAAGACATATTTCGATGTCCACTCTTGCTGGAACACCCTACATTCATTGTCTACTTTCCTTTTCTTTGAATGATTTTTTCTCTTTTTTTTATGAATTTTTGCACAATTTCTAGCTAGCTACTATTTGTAACTGCGATGTGTGTCAGCCTGTCAGTCACAATCTGTCCTCGTGCCGTTGTTATTTATACGTGCCATCAAAATAAATGTGGGAGTTAAATCATTACACAAAGGCGAGTATTCATTGGGCTTTTAATTTGAATAACAAATACGTTTAAAAAAAACGTAACTATTACAAATTGTTTATGTGATCCGAGAATGATTCCGTATTGAATCAGGTCACGGGCCGCATACGGCTCCCGGGCCGGCCTTTGCCCAGGCTTTAATAATATAGACAGAAGTCTGTGACATGACAGACCAATCATGACTCAACTTTTTTTTTTTTACCTTTATTTAACTAGGCAAGTCAGTTAAGAACAAATTCTTATTTACAATGACAGCCTACCTACAGTGCCTTGCTCAAGGACACACAGGTTTTTCACCTTGTCGGCTCAGGTATTCAAACCAGCGACCTTTTGGTTACTGGCCCAACGCTCTGAACGCTAGGCTACCTGCCTCTCAGCGTATTCAACCGCTTCATTATATCAGCCAATCATAGATCCTGCCTTTCTCCCTAAATAGCGCAGTGCGTTCTCCTTGGCTAAACTAGGCTCATAATTGTACATTTTTATTCATATTTACGGATCCCATACAAGTTTATAATTATGCAGTGGTGGAAAAAGTACCCAATGTTCATACTTGAGTAAAAGTAATGATACCTTAATAGAAAATGACTCAAGTGAAAGTGACCCAGTAAAAACTTTACACCACTACCTTCTGAGTAGGAAGCACGTGTTGTCTCATGAACTCTGTGACCTGCTGGAGCACGGCCTGGCCTTTAACCGTCTGGAGAAACAGTCTGGCATCAGCAGGGACAGATCTGGAGGGGCTACACACAAACAGACTCGCAACACACACCCATACAAATGGCACACACACACAATTTACAGTTTAAATATATACAGACACTATTATGCAATGATAGTGTGTAGTTTTAGTATCATGTGAACCAACATAACTCTCTCCAACCTGCAGCCCAACGGCGCCACACTCTGGCCAAACTGGGTGGCATTTGGAGCACTAGCATTGCCCAGGTGGCGGGCATAGATCCCCTAGAACAGAGAGAAAGATAGATTGAGAGAGAGAGAGAGAGAGAGAGAGAGAAAGAAAGAGGGAGTGGGTGGGAATGAATGAATGAATGACAGACAGACAAACAGACGAAAGCGAGAAATCACAATTTATGATCCGCTGTGATCCATTTATGACCCGCTGTGATCCATTTACGATGCTCCTGAATTTCCTATCACCATGAAAGAGGGAAAATGCCAATGATGTCTATTTTCAACCAGGGGTCAGAGATAGATTGATGTTTTTGAATTTAAGCCTCATCTTTACAGATCACACACACCAGGAGTCTGCTTTGGTTTGCCGTGTTCAGGTACAGACAAAAGATAATGAAAGCAGACAAGAGGGGAAAAAAAGTGTGCGTGTCTTGATGAGATTGATTAGATGAGAATGTGGACCTGGGAATAGTTTGAGCTCATTAGCTGCATCTTCAGCTGAACAGCCCCAAAGAGATGACAAGCTGGGTGATACAGAGAAACTGCTAGAGTGCGTTTGTGTGTTCCTTCATTTGCACCAGTCCATCTAACATGCTGTCAGTGAAAATGTGCATCTTATCACACAGCTCTATGGGGAGTAATTCTAGACTCCTTAATGCACTCTGTGTGTGTGTGTGTGTGTGTGTGTGTGTGTGTGTGTGTGTGTGTGTGTGTGTGAGTGTGAGAGAAAGAGAGAGACTAACCTGAACAATCCCTGCCATCTTAAAGATCGAGAGGGCCAGGTAGAAGTTGAGCAGAGAAGAGATGAGAAGAAGATGGGACCCCCGACAGCGGCAGTAAATGGAGATCAGGTCCTCAGGAGTGGGTACACCTGGCCATTGAGGGAGAAATACAGACATTGGAAACTTAAGGCATCCGCATACATAGGTTCGGTTTGCTCCTAGCAGAAGCGAAGCGACCGTCTGTGCTCTCATACTCCCTAAAGACCTTCGCTTGAAAAACAAGAGAAAATTACTGTAGTTTGTCCCTCTTGAGCCTCCGTAGCAACAACATAGGCAAAAATACTTTTTCGAAATAGTTAGAATTAATCTAAGATAAATCAATAAATCTGTAATTAATTTTGACGAGGTCTTAGTCGCGCAATTTTACATCTACAGTAGCTAAGATGTTTGATTCAGTATTTCTCAAGTGAAAAAAATGTACATGGCAACTAGTCGTCTCTCGCTGAATGACAACAAATATTCCCACTAGTAGTATTGTTGACCAATCACAGACGAAGGGGCATAGACTTCGGCCACCAAAATTTGACTTGCCTCAAGAAAATATTTTGCGTGTATGAATGAACAAAAACATCATAACATTTTGTCATAATATTTGCACAAACTGTATACAATATACAATAAAAGCATGGCCCCTGTTCATAAAGTGTCTCAGAGTATTGCCCTCTCCCGTACCCCTCTAGGTCCAGGGAGTGAAGACGGGCCAGAACCTCCAACGCTGACACAAACAGGGCTGCCCTCTCCGCTGCAGGCTGGGGTACTGGGAACCCAGCAGAGAACAATTTTGCCCCCCCCTACTGGACATAAATTATACAGATGAAAAAACAAACAAACAACGTCAATGAGCAATTCCTTTTACTACTCATTGGCAAATCATTGAGAAGGTTTCTGCCGCATAAGTACCTCATGAGCCCCTGGTAGCAGCATACCAGGCGGTTTCTTTCTCAGGATATAGGGGTCAGAAACAGGGGCAGTCAGTGTCGTTTAAGATGAGGGAGGACACATTTATGTTTTCATGAGCACGGCCTTATTTCTGTTAAAGCATATTGGATGACTCTCATTCATACTCCATTCACCCAGTTCAATGTAACAGCGATAGGTTTAGGCTACTACATGATACTGAAATGTTCTCTATACCCATCATGAGGTTGCTAGAACTTAGGTGCACACAGGTCGAGAGACAAATTTGAAGTCACAGACAGTGACACATGGACAGACAGTGACATTCAATACCGCCTTGCACACTCTTGCCTGCATCTAGCTGATATAGGGTGTAATCATTAGTTCAACAGTTGCAAACGACAGTTTCTATTAAACAAATTCAGGTATGTTTATCCCGGTTTTGTTCCGTTTGCTTCCATTTAAGAAACTTTTTTTTTTCAACAGAATCGGCGGAATGAATACACCCCTGATCACGTATGTGCTACAATCATGCAGTAACGTTACAGTGCACATTCAGTAAGCAGTTACACCGGCGGGCCCGGTGGCAATAAATTAGTAACGCCAAAAGCTTACCTTGACTTGGAAGTGTTCCAGTGCCGTCTTGGAAAGCCATAGCCAGCTAGTTAACATAGCATCCCTCTGTTTGAGCAGGGTGTTTCAGTAGGCTAAACTAGCCAGCTGCTTTTGCTAGCTAAGTAAGTGAAAAAAATAATCTCTCTCTCTATTTCTCTTTTGCTCCTCCTTCATTTAGAAAGAAATTAATTTGTTAAAAAGTGTTCAACTATTGTCTTTCTCTCTCTTTGAGTAAACTACTCCCCACGTTTTATACACTGCAGGGCTAGCTTATCCTTTCAGTACTAGATAAGTCTCTGATCCCTTGATTGGGTGGACATGTCAGTTCATGCTAAAAGAGCTCTGCTAGGCTGGAGGACGTCCTCCGGAAGTTGTCATAATTACTGTGTAAGGTATATGGAAGGAGGTGAGAACCATGAGCATCCTAGGTTTTGTATTAAAGTCAATGTACCCAGAGGAGGACGGAAGCTAGTTGTCCTCAGGCTACACCATGGTGCTACCCTACATAGTGCTGTTGAGGCTACTGTAGACCTTCTTTGCAAAATAGTGTGTTTTAATAAATTTCATTCAACCGTTACCATGCACCTGCAAAAAAGATAGCTCAGATGTTCACGAGTGCCTTTTGAATTTAACTTCAAGTATAGTTTTATCTAGAATGATAACTTTTTAAAATGTTTTACAATTTACATTTTTATGAAATTCACTGAGGAGGATGGTCTTCCCCTTCCTCCTATGAGGAGCCTCCACTGGTCAGAAGGTGTCTGTGATACTATCAAGAGCAGTGTGCGGAACGTGTCTGTTTAAGGAACGTGGTGTTGGACTGTCCAGCACATAAATCAACAGACACCGGAAGGCTTGAACCGTGACTCCCAAAATGTAATGAAGCATGCACATTTCTATGGAACACTTTAGCTAAAAGGTGAACTTACCTGCATTGTCTGACAGTGAGCGTGTCATTGTTGGACACTCCTTATGTCTTTCCAGCTAGATATCGCTGAAGATTGACAATGTTGAACAAGTGCTGTTCCTGAACAGGAGATGTTTGGTCTTCCATATTTCATTGTGGATTAATCATTTATATAAGCAAAGATAAAATGAATACGGGTGAATGAATAAAACAAATCTCCTAAAATATCGAATTGTTTAGTTTTAGTCGACAGGGGTGACTCATGTTTTGAGGTTTGAGTAACTGCAACAGCGACTGAGCTCATTTCACAGATCTTACAGATGCCTTAGAGATCGTGTTGAAATGGGAACCGTTGTATTCACCCCAGATTGTTTCCGCCCGGAAGTAATTTACAGAAACTCAGGCAGCGAGCTGATTCCAGCTGTGTGTAGTCGTGTACCAGTTCTCGTCCGTCGCTTGTCATCTTTCTATAATTGTTAAGGCTTTGCAATCTAGGAATTGTACATTTGAACCACGGAGTAGCTATAGAAGAAACATGACCTCAGTCGAAGAGCTGAAGCTACGAGTGAGGGAGCTGGAGAATGAGTTGATCAAGTGTAAGCAAAAGCGATGTACGGCGATGTGTGCCGAGGAACCTGCTGACAACAACCAACCTCATCACAGACCAAGGATCGACAAAATGAGTGCTGAAGTAGTGGATTCAAACCCTTACAGGTAGCGAATGGAGTCATTTGTGATGATACATACATAAGACTAGCTGCCTGATCTGGTTGACAGCCCAGAAAAAAGGGCCGGCACATCCCATATGGTGTAAACTGCTTACCTCAACATGTTCTTACCTTGCAGTCGTCTGATGGCTTTGAAGCGAATGGGCATTGTTGAAGATTACGAGGTAAGATATTAAATTCTACTGTTTTCTGATACACATAAATGTTGCACAATTCCTGTATTTACCCAATATTCCCAAGCTTTCTAGAAATCCCTGTTGGAGGATTCCTGGATTTCTGGATGTTTAATACTCTATACAGATCTAATATGGCAATAACATGGCATGCGTTTCTACCCTACTGTGAAATAGAAAATCCGGTCGTTCACTGTAGCTGTGGTGGGTGTTGGAGGAGTTGGAAGCGTGACTGCAGAAATGCTCACAAGATGTGGCATTGGTAAGGTAATACAAACGTCACATTACTACATCAATATATCTTTATATCATTCATTTCAACCTTTTGCTACCGATGGACAATGCCTGTCAGTGCAACATGCATTGCGTCATTCTGCCTTACGTGCCTTCTCGTTGTTCCAGCTCATCCTGTTTGACTATGACAAAGTGGAGCTGGCCAATATGAACAGGTTGTTCTTCCAGCCTCACCAGGCTGGCCTCAGCAAAGTAGAGGCAGCGGAACACACACTTGGGTACAGTTACCTGGTGGTGGGTGGTGGGGGGGGGGGGGGGCTTGTGTACATTCCACAACGTTGTGTCCTGCTGAATGCACCCCATGTGTGATACCCCAGATATTTACATAGTTTTATATAATATCATGTCACTATAAAGTGCTTGCATATTTTTTTAATTCTGTCAACAGGACTATCAACCCAGATGTGCAGTTTGAAACCCACAACTATAACATCACCACCATGGACAATTTTGCACATTTCATGGATCGCATAAGGTGAGAAGTGCTGTCCTCTCATAAGTGCCATATTGCTTATGTGGTCATTTGTACAGAGCGTTTTCAGTATTGAATTGCTCCACTGTGCTGTTCCATACAGCATGAGTGTTTTCTCGCCGTTCTCTGACTAGTTCAAGTTGATTAAAAAACATAATTGCATGACAGTATGACATTGGATAATGTAATGTACATGATGAGGACAACTCTGAAATAAACACATACAATTACATAACAATAATCTAGAAAGGGGGTTATTTTGGTTCAGGATAGCGTCTCGCCCTCGGGACGGTTGAGCTAACGTGTGCTAATGTGATTAGCATGACGTTTTAAGTAACAAGAACATTTCCCAGGACATAGACATCTTATATGGGCAGAAAGTTTAAATTAATGTTAATCTAACTGCACTGTCCAATTTACAGTAGCTATTGCAGTGAAAGAATGCCATGCTATTGTTTGTGGAGAGTGCACAGTTTTGTAGGTTTGGGCATTTTGAACAGTAATGCAGTGGTTCATTGGATCAGTCTAAAACTTTGCACATACGCTGCTGCCATCTAGTGGCCAAAATCAAAATCGTGCATTTCAAAGATTCCCCCCAAAAAAGCATGTTTTTTTTCTTTGTATTATCTTTAACCAGATCTAATGTGTTCTATTCTCCTACATTAATTTCACATTTACACAAACATCAAAGTGTTTCCTTTCAAATGTTATCAAGAATATGCATATCCTTGCTTCAGGTCCTGAGCTACAGGCAGTTAGATTTGGGTGTGTCATTTTATGCGAAAATTGAAAGAAAGGGTCTGATCCTTAAGAGGTTAAAGTTTCATTGTCTACAGATGTAGGATCTTAATTTTAGCCAGTTTGCAAAAAATATATACTGAAGCAACCAGAAATGTGAATTATTATGTGGATTATAATTCATGGACATTCTTGTAGCGGTCTGAAATTTAAAGTGGGGATTATAAACTTGAAATACACTGCAAGTTTCTTTTGCATCAGGGTGATCAAATTAAGATCCTACATCTGGGAAGACAAAATTGCAAAGAACTAAAAACATTTCCACGTGTTCGGTACAAGGTCAGTCTGTATGCTCTCCTGTGTGTTGTCTCAGTCATGGGGCGCTTCAAGAAGGAAAGGCTGTGGACCTGGTCCTGAGTTGTGTGGACAACTTTGAGGCCCGGATGGCCATCAACACAGTCAGTACTAACATATGACCCTCATTCCCTGACTATAAAGCATTCATTATTGAGTTGGTGAAGATCAGATGATGTATGATGGTCATCTTCTTGCTGCCTAGGCGTGTAACGAGCTGAGTCAGATCTGGATGGAGTCAGGTGTGAGTGAGAACGCTGTGTCGGGACATATCCAGCTCATCATCCCTGGGGAGACGGCCTGCTTCGCAGTATGTCACAACACACACTTACTGTATAGGCAATAGACAGTGTCAGAAAATGAATTGCGGCACAATGTTAACTTTTATGCCTTTTCCTAACCCTTACCTTAACTCATTGAAGCTATTCCTAACCTTAACCTACATTAATTTTCACCCCTATACCTAACGTTACGTTTTTGCGTTCTGCCAGTTTAATATACACTTGCTCTCTACTCCATATAATTTGATGTCTGTAAACTCACCCAAAACACGAGCTTTGATTGCCATAGATGACATGAGTTGACGATATGGAGTTGAAAATGATCACCTGGGGTGTATTCAGTGATGAAACGTTCTGAACGTCTGTCTTACACGGTACATTTCTATCTGAACGTTCTGTAATGTTGCATCCTCTGAACATGGCCCTGTTGTTGGGTGAGTTGTCAATGCTGTGCAGTGTACTTATCTCCTCCTCCATGTGACAGTGTGCTCCTCCCCTGGTGGTGGCGGCCAACATTGATGAGAAGACCCTGAAGAGGGAGGGGGTGTGTGCTGCCAGCCTACCCACCACCATGGGCGTGGTGGCAGGAATCCTGGTGCAAAACGTCCTCAAGTAAGATCTGAATAACATTAGTTTGTCGTTCATTAGGCCCTGGGTCATATTCATTAGGCACCAAACAGAACACAACGTATTGAAACCGGGAGGGACTACCTGAACTTGTCCAATAAGAAACCGTTTTTTTTTTTCTGGTGTGAAGCGTTTTGCTACGGTGCACCCTAACGAATACGACCCTGATCCTAGCCCACAACTCACAAATACCCATAACAGGGTTTCCTATGAACATATTCTATCGGTGGTTTGTGGTCCTCAGGTACCTGTTGAAGTTTGGCACAGTCAGCCACTACCTGGGCTACAACGCTATGCAGGACTTCTTCCCCACTATGGCCATGAAGGCCAACCCCACGTGTGATGACCGCCACTGCAGGAAACAGCAGGACGACTTTAAGGTGACTGACCAAGGAGTCTGTTTTTCTCTCACTCTCTCTCTCTCATTCATCAAGTGTGAGGGGGTGTACATGACCTGGCACAGTTGTAATTCAGTGGTGTGTGTGCTTTGTGGACCAAAGAAAAAAGAGGCAGAGCGGCCGGAAAAAGTTGTAGAGGAGGCGGCGGCGGTGGAGGAGGAAGTGGTTCACGAGGAGAACGACTGGGGTGAGTTCGCTAGAGCGTTGATATTGCCTAAAAGTATTGTCCATAGTAAGTGATCCTGTCTAGCTACCATTACTGACCTAGGTTTTTGCTCTGTTAGGTATTGAGCTTGTGTCGGAGCAGACAGACGAGGAACTCCACGCCGCCTCGGGCCCAGTCCCTGACCTCCCAGAGGGCATCACTGTGGCCTACACCATCCCTGAGAAGGTCAGTACCATACAAACCTTATAAGAATACTATATTATTGTAGCGATTTCTTAACAAACGGCGACAATGCAACGCTCCTTGTTGGTCTCGAATCCAATAAGGCATCTCAAGTTTAGACTAATAATGTCCTTTGTCCTCTTGTCCAGGAGACAGGGGCGTCAGAAGGGGAGACGGTGGAGGAAACGGAACAAAGTCTAGAGGAGCTGATGGCTCAGATGAGGAAGATGTAACTAGGACCAGACAACCGTCGTCATCATCGTCATGCATCGCTTATCTCAGCAACATCGCAGTGAACCTACACAGCAAATTGGCCAGTGTTGCCTAGTGTTGATTTGTAACATTTCTAAGGTTGATTCAAGAGTTAAATTAACTCTCAAGTAAATAAGGCCTTATGAAATAACATTCACTTAGGATCTCATTTGCTGAAGGCCACGAGACTGAAAATGTATGAATGCAACAACCATTATCTCTGTCACTAACAAATAGTAGTGGGTGGTAACTCTACAGTTCACTCGGAAGGCATGGCAACCTGGGAAATATGCAAATAATGCTTTACAGTAAGCAGTGTGTTAATTTAACACTGAAAAGTGTGGACCCCTATAGACACTGGAACAGTTACATTTTAGACTGTTGATTTAACACTGGAGAATTTGCTGTGTACCACCTTTAATAACTAAGCATTGACACCACGCAAAGCTCCATTGCAGGAGGTATACTGTATCCTACCGTCTCTCCACGTTCTAAAATAGAGTTCTTTCTTACCGACGAACCCTACTACAGTAAAAACACTCCCTAATGCAAGTACTTCTGCTCCGGCGACAAAGCGAATGCAATGCATGATTAATGACCTTAAGTGCTGCTGTTGAGAATGATCTTCATATTCCCCAAGGGTAGGAATTTACTTGTGTAAGCCCGTTCAGTATGGAAGCATAAAGCTGTCGGAATTCAATTTGAGTTTCAGCATCAGAGAGCACAGACTGCCAGTTGAAATAACCGATTCTGACCCTAAATCGTATGTAATTTAAATGAACTTTTTGATGTAATGGACCAGGTACATACAGATGTTAGCCGTATAATTAATTATGCTTATGTGTCAACTGTTGACAGAGGAAAGATTGTTGTAACACTCGGAATTGAATAAGTGGATTAAGGGCTGTATTCCACCCACATTGCGGAAGTTCAGCTTTACAGCGTGGTTTAAATCTAAAGGTAACGTTCCCGCATTAGCAGAGACTGCGTTCACGGTAAACGCTGCATATGTCGGCTCAATCCGAAATGACCTTCAAATCTCTATCACGCAATCTAACGCTTCACATTTTGAATGATCGTGAATGAGGCCCAACATTTCTCTGCATGACAAACCTGCCTTTACTGTATCTGCGCTCCGTCTTGCTCTGGTCCATATCTCGACGACAACGAGTGGGCTCTGCATTCATTGTTGTGATGGCGCGATGGGCCAGAGCTACTCCATGTCATGCTCTCAGCTGTTTTAAACTGACATACCTGTAATCGAAACGGTCTCTGCTTTAACTGTACTGACTGACTCTGTACACACCTTGTTTCAATAAAGTATTTATTAGCCAGAATACAGTTGATTAGTTCATTTACATATGAGTACACTGTAAGACAACCCACTCTGGAGTAAATGTTTGGCACATATAAAATGGCAGGTTATTGGTACCTTACGTCCCCTTTGGCTTCCTGTACATTCACACAGACAATTAAGACTCAACCAGGGTCGTATTCATTAGTGCACACAGTAGCAAAATGTTTTGACTAGTCCCTCACCGCTTCGGTCTGTTTTCTTCCATTTGATGTCTAGTGAATACACCCCAGTGAAATTGTGTGGTGAGAGATCCTACACTCATGGCAGAACCTCTGCAATAGGGCAGAATTCTGTTGAAAAACTGATGGCATGGGTTTGGACCCCATTCTTTTACTTGCATAAATACTTTATGTGAGGTAAATACATTTTAAAACTGCTCAGTGATATCCAATTATTGATATGCACCATGGCATGAGATCACGGTTCCATCTTGAAACTGGCATATGTCATAGTTTACATGAATAAAATACAATATGAATTCATGTCTATTACTGTAATGCATGAAGACTTGGCACTGATTGCATAACCGGCACAGCAAGTACCTGAGCTCAGTATTCGGTAACAATACAGCTCCAATATTTATTTCTTTATATGAGCATGCATACAATAGTTATGGAAGCGTACAGCTGTAGGAATGTTCATTTTGGTCATTTAGCAGACACACCCTCTTATCCAGAGCGACTTAGTTATTGGTGATATTGATAAATAACTTTCCAATTACCATGATCAAATTCAAATGTAATTTTCACAGCTATAAACTTCCATAGGTACTAACAGAGCCGTTGAAATTTGGAAACGTTTGATTATGGAATTTAAAAACAAAAAACCTTCTTAACCTGAGTTTCAGGCCCTGACAAGGGCGGTGTTGACATCATTTCACATTCTTTCATAATAATTATACATGATTACATTAATAATATATATCTTTAAAAAACAACAATACAGCCATTTAACAGACATTATTAAATAAAGCATACTCCATATTTCCATAAAGGCAGTTAGCTACAGTACACTTGACAGGCGACATTACAACACTGTTCCATCTCAAAGCAGCATAAAAAGAACCATTGAGAGTTCGATGGAAGTTCTTCTCAGGAATGCAGATTGTGGACTCTGGCTCTATTTCAATTCTCTTTCCGTGATTCCCCGAACCCTATCTCACCATCTCCTTCTCAAAGAACATTGTTGGAGGAGAAGATCCAAGGTCCCTACCGTTGGTCCTCCACCAACGCATTTCTATAAGGAGATGAAAGGTCACACGAGGAATCGACAGAAGACAAATTGGGAAAGAGCGCCAGTGTTCTAGGTCCCCCAGAGGTGAGGTGTTAGAGGGAGGGATCACCTGGGGGCATGTGGGAGAGGGGCGGGCCCTCGTAGGCTAAACGTGTCCCCACTGGACGAGTGCCGAGACGGGGCCTTCCCACACACCAGAGACGGCTCCGCCTCCTTGATCTCCATGGCTCGCTTGTAGAGCTCTGCTGCTTTCTCAAAGTCCCCCTCCTCATAGCTGGGAGAGAGAGAGAGAGGGAAGACAGGATGGACAGAAAAGAGAGAGAAAAGGTAACAGGATTCATAGTCATAATCATATAAAAATACAAAATCAACCAAAGCAAAGTTGGTAGAATGTTTTAATTTAGAATGTTTGGTTGATAAGAGCAACAGTGTTGATTTTAAAGCCATTCTATTTCTTTGCCATGGTAATTCTATTCCTAATAAAATTGAATTTGAATATGATGACATCACAATTGAAAAGAGTAAATTGAGCAGAATTTCACGTTAGAATGTTTGGTTGATAAGCACCAATGTTGATTTGGAACTCAGTTTTGGAGGCGAAAACTTCAAGACTCGATGTGCGACTTTGCTTCTGCTATCTAATATTATACTTTATTTTTGTATTTGTTTTATGAGCTTCCACACCCAGCAATATAACCAGCCCCAACCATTGATGGCACAGGGTCAACAGTATCTTCCTGCAAGACCTTCAAATCCCATCATCAATGGTAAAAATAATCAAATACTGTATTCTTAACAGAATTTGTTTCATTACAATTGTTTTTGTATTTTTTTCCTGTTTAAAATACATTTAGGTACATATAGAATTGTATGTGACTTTAGGTCAGGTCATCCCGAGTTTCTCAGAGATCTTGCATTGTGAGTGGTACTGGAAATTCCACTCCCTTAACATTGCCAGCTTCCGCTACCACAACCAGCACCTGCCTGAGCAGGAGAAACGCTGTCTGTTCCACAAGCACATGGAGATGAGGCGCAAGGTGGAGTTCTACAGGAAAGTGAAGAGGGAGTTTTACGAGGATGGAGTTTTACAAGTCTTTTCTGATGAAGAGATGGAGAAACTGGAAGCCATTCCAGGGGTGTTGGGGTTGGCTGTAGAGATGGGCTTCCTGTAAATCACTGATCTATTTTGTAAAATTGAGTGTGTTTGTGTGATGCTGGGTGCGTTCCAGAGACCTATTAAGCACATAGAATAATGGAGAAGGTGTTTGTGTGTCTGGGACGGGTCCATGTGTAAATGTGTGTGTGTGTGTGTGTGTGTGTGTGTGTGTGTGTGTGTACAGTATATGTTTGTGTGGCGCGTGTGTGCACCCACCTGAGTACAGCAAGGTTCTTCAGCGTCTCCCCGACACGTGGGTGTGAACGTCCCAGACTGTCCTCATACACTCTGAGAGCCTGTTCATACAGGGGCAGCGCCTCACTGTGCTTCTTCTGCCAGACACACGATAACACATCACAGAGATAACATAAGTACTTAACCAAATGTCCAGACAGAGTCTCTCAGGAGAGACCGCCTGAGTCTTGAAATCTAAGACTCAGACAGCTACAGCGGGTGAAATAAGTATTGAACACGTCACCATTTTTCTCAGTAAATATATTTCCAAAGGTGCTATTGACATGGAATTTTCAACAGATGTTGGTAACAACCCAAGTAATCCATACATACAAAGAAACCTAAACAAATAAGTTCAGAAATTAAGTTATGTGTAATAATGTGAAATGACACAGGGAAAAAGTATTGAACACACTTACTGATATTTATTTAATACTTTGTACAAAAGCCTTTGTTGGTAATGACAGCTTCAAGACGCCTCCTGTATGGAGAAACTAGTCGCATGCATTGCTCTGGTGTGATTTTGGCCCATTCTTCCACACAAACAGTCTTCAAATCTTGAAGGTTCCGTGGGCCTCTTCTATGAATCTTGATCTTCAGTTCTTTCCATAGATTTTCAATGGGATTTAAGTCAGGTGATTGGCTGGGCCATTCTAGCAGCTTTATTTTCTTTCTTTGAAACCAATTGAGAGTTTCCTTGGCTGTGTGTTTGGGATCATCGTCTTGCTGAAATGTCCACCCTCGTTTCATCTTCATCATCCTGGTAGATGGCAGCAGATTTTTGTCAAGAATGTCTCTGTAAATTTGCCCATTCATCCTTCCTTCAATTATGTGAAGTTTTCTAGTACCATTTGCTGGAAAGCAGCCCCACACCATGATGTTCCCACCTCCAAACTTCACTGTTGGTATGGTGTTTTTAGGGTTATGTGCAGTGCCATTTCTCCTCCAAACATGGTGTGTATTATGACATCCAAACAGTTCAATTTTGCTCTCATATGACCACATTATATTCTCCCAGTATTTCACTGGCTTTTCCAAATGTTGTACAGCAAACTTTGAACAAGCTTCAACATGCTTTTTTTTCCAGCAATGGAGTCTTGCGTGGTGAGCGTGCATACAGGCCATGGCGGTGGAGTGCATTACTTACTGTTTTCTTTGAGACAACAGTACCTTCTAATTGCAGGTCTTTTTTAAGCTCTCCACAAGTGGTCCTTGGCTCTTGGACAACTCTTCTGATTATTCTTTTCACTCCTCTGTCAGAAATCTTGCGAGGAGCACCTGGTCGAGGCAAATTTATGGTGAAATGATTGTCTTTCCACTTCCGTATTATAGCCCCAACAGTGCTCACTGAAACATTCAGAAGCTTAGAAATGCGCCTATAACCAATGCCATCATTCTGTTTTGCAACAATTAGGTTGCGAATGTCTTGAGACAGCTCTTTGCTTTTACCCATCATGAGAGGTGTCTTGTGTGACACCTTGGCAATGAGACCTTTTTGTAGGCCATCAGTTGGGACTGAAATTAATTTGCACTGACAGGGGGCTGGATTGCTTTTTAATTACTGATAGTTTTCAGCTGTTGTCTTGGCTTTCCATGCCTTTTTGCACATCCCTTTCTTCATGTGTTCAATACTTTTTCCCTGTGTCATTTCACATTATTACACATAACTTAATTTCTGAACGTATTTGTTTTGGTTTCTTTGTATGTATGGCTTACTTGGGTTGTTACCAACATCTGGTGAAACTTTCATGTCAATAGCACCTTTGGAAATATATTTACTGAGAAAAATGGTGACGTGTTCAATACTTATTTCACCCGCAGTATATGCTTTCCAGCAGTTCCCATCTTTCCAGTATGCAGAAGATCTGGGTTTCAAATACTTGAAAGATCATTTAAAAAAACATTATTTGTGCTTGTTTGAGCTAGCTTAATAAACTAATAGAAAAGTCCAAAAACTGCAAACCCTTCCCTTCTGGCACTCCAGGCAGATTCAAGCAAACGCTTAAAGTATTTGATCTTAGGTCTGGTATGCAGTTAACTGTTAGAAGTGTTGGCCCTCTCACCAGGTGGCAGTAGAGTACAGCCAGGTTGACCAATGCTGTGGCCACACTGGGGTGTTTAGGTCCAAAACTCTTCTCCCTGATGTCCAGAGCCAGCTCATACAGAGGAACAGCCTTCTCCAGCTTCCCCTGGACAACACAAAACGTCTCCCCTGTCAGCTTCACAAATCAGGATTACACACAAGCTACAAGCTAATAGAATTTGAGGTGAGTCAGGAACAAGAATTCGAGCTCTCTAGGCTAACTGACATGGGACGGTTGCACTCAGATTAATCCTACACCTGGAGTGGACTAAAAGCATTTGAATGTATACTTTAAAGCAGAGGTATTACAACTTTTTCATCGGGGAACCAATATTTTTGGTAAGGGGGTTGCAACCGTCCCATGTCTGGTGACTCTATCTGCATTGCTGTTTGGAAGTTAGCCTAGAGAGCTCGAATTCTTGTTCCTGACTCACCTCAAATTCTATCCCCACTAGAGGTTGCAACCCCTACTTCGAATACCACCTCTTTAATGTATACTCTAAGCTTTTACGCTTTATAGGGTCTGTCCCTTGGCTTAGCTAGACACGTCCCATCTCCAAAACTCACCCTGCGTTTGTAGAGCATGGCCAGGTGTTTCAGGGTGTAGGCCAGGGAGGGGTGGTCAGGGGACAGGGCTCTCTTTCGGATGTCCAGGGCTCTCTCGTACATGTCCTCTGCGGTCTCGTACTCTCTCCTCTCAGTGTGTAGGGCCGCCAAGTTGTTGAGGGACTGGGCACAGTCAGGGTGGTCCGGACCCAACACACGCTGACGCATCTCCAGAGAACGAGTCAGGAACACTTTGGCTGCCCTGGACACATTAGAGAGAGACCTTGGTTTAAATACTATTTGAAATCTTTCAAATACTTTAAGCGTTTCTAGTGTGCCTGGAGTAGCTAACTAGCGAAATACATTTAAAAAAAAACAACATTGAAAACCATTAGTTTCACTTTACCTTTCATTTGGAAATCAAATATAACAACAGGTGTAAAGTGGAGGGTTTGAAAAAGTTAATTAGTAAGTAACCTTTGTGTGAGCCAGAATGACCTATTAGGGCATAAACCTGCAAGTACTGTACACCCCCTTGACAGGACGCTAGTCTACCGCAGGGCCTTACCCCCGACCCATCTCCTTAAAGGACAACGCCACCCAAAAACTATATTTTGGTATTTGTTTCATTAGTCCATCGTTGAGCAAGTCCCAAAATGTGTTGCATGTCAGCAATCAAGCTTTCAAGATACGTGACTTTCAAAATACAGAAATCTGGCCCATATGATGCAAAACGCAGCATCACATGTGACCTCTTTCAGGAAGCTAGGAGTATGTCGCACATCACTACTTCAAAACAATTTTTTTTGGGAAGAAATGCCTTCTGGAACATTCATGTGCCTTAATAACAAACTTGTATGCCATCTGTAAATACAAATAAAATAGACCGAAAACATGCAAGGAAAAGTGATCGGGTGAAATTATGAAGCGAGTGGAAGGAGAAATACAGCTTAACTCTATCCAATCAGAGCAGCAGGATCAACGTACAGCCCACCTTTCTCTTTACAGACAGGCAAACTAGCCAGTTGAGTAATTTAGACCACGTACATGACTGACTCAAATACAGTACAACATGGTTTAGAAACTCTGTGACTGACACATGAGAAATATGCTTGCTTGCACCCAATCACAGATAATTACAAAAGATACTCGGATAATCATAATCGAAAATTGCCCATATCCGTTACGATACAAATTTTGTCTGACTACTCGGCACATCCCTAGTGTCTGGGTGAGCATAATCTGATAATTATTATTTAAAAAATTATCTGGACACTTTCTATTTCCTGGAGTTATTATTATAGGCTACTACTTTCACCACTTTTAGTCTTGAAATCATTGGTTGTTTACCACACTACTCACTCTGTTTAGCACATGGCCTCACGTGAATCCTTAAAGAGATGGGTGGGGCTAAGGCTTAAGAGGGTGTGAACAATGCTGAATGGGTGTAGACAAAGAACAGCTCTCCAGTAGGTGTACCAAAACATTCAAGGGCCATTTTCTCAAAAGTGGAGTTACAAGTTTATCAACTTTCAAAGCAGAATTACTTTCCCATTGTTCCTCAAATGCAGTGTATGATATACCATTTTCTATATTTAAACTATTATTATTTTTATTTTTATTTAACTAGGCGAGTCAGTTAAGAACAAATTCTTATTTACAATGACATCCTACACCGGCCAAACTCGAGCCAATTGTGCGCCGCCCTATGGGACTCCCAATTACGCCCGGTTGTGATACAGTCTGGATTCGAACCAGGTTGTCTGTAGTGACGCCTCTAGCACTGAGATGCAGTGTCTTAGACCACTGCGCCACTTGGGAGCCCCAAGTACTTTTATCCAATGTAAAAAACACCATTTCAAATGTTCCTACATAAGACTGAATCAAGACGGTCATTCACATATGATGTAAAATGCATCATACGGGCCAGATTTTTTTAATTTTTGGACTATATCAACAATCGACTAATTAAACAAATACCAAAAGAGGGTTTTTGGGTGGAGTTTTCCATTAATGCTGAATGCCAAGCAGAGGCATCATGTTTCACAGGTCCCATATTAAGGGCCCCAAATTCCGTTTTCTCCGTTTTATTTTTCCTGGGTTCTGTTTTTCGGAAAACAACAAAATTGGATGTTTTAAGTCCACAACAATGTTTAAACCACATCAGTAGACCACTTTTGAGGTCTGGGGAAAAATAGAAGTTTTGATTTTGGGATGTAGTTGCCCTTTAATGTAAGTGAGCACCTGCAAGAGACCGTTGTTCCGTTAGCTAGCGATGTTTCTGTAGCGCTCCTGTGATTGCAAAGTTTGCAAAACAAATGGCCACTGGATTGACGCAACTAATCATGATATCACTCTGCCAGGTAGGCATAGACTACTTTATAGTTAACATTTAATTGAGAAGTTTTTTTTTGGGGGGGGGAGACATTCCATCTCTACCAGAAGAAGGTTACCATTAGCATCATCGCTAACGGCTACACAAAGTGATGACTCACTCTAGGTTGTTCTGGAGGTAGTAGAGGACTCCTAGCTCGTTGAAGGTCTTGGCACAGTCCGCTGTGTCTTTACCCAGAGTCATATCCTCTAACTGGAGGGCCCGCCGACACAGCAGAGTGAAGCCATACTGCACAGACAGAGACACACAGTATGTTCACTATTTATGCATAAGCATTACGCACACACCTACGAAAACACACACACTAAAGCCCTATTGCAGAGAGGGAGACGTGTGTGTAAGGTGTATGCATTGCCATAAAGCAGGACGGACAACCAACCATGCTCTCATGTGTCCTCACCATATGGCCTTTCTGGCGGGCAGTCTTTTGGCGAATCCTCACAGACCTCTTCCTTAGTTTTTCGGCTTGCTCATACCTGTTAACAGATGACTCGTCAATCCCAAAGCAACTTTAACTAAATCCCCCCCCACCCTCCACACACACTCACTTGTTCTGTTTCTGGTAGAGCATGGCCAGGGAGTCCAGTTCACGTGCGACACAGGCGTGGTCCGAGCCGTAGGCGTTCTCACTGATCTCCAGGGCCTGCTTGTAGAACTGCTCTGCATTGCCATACTTCCTCCACTGGACATAAACCCCGGCCAGCTGGTGTAGAGACAGGGCCACACTGGGGTGGTCCGGGTCCAGGGCCGTCTCCCGGATCTCCAGAGACCTCTGTAACGGGGCTACCGCCTTCAGAAACACGGATGGATGGACGGACAGGCACGTTTATCAGGTAGTACGTAGACAGCATGACAATATATATAAACATGAATTACACTGTATGACTGATTAGTGTAAAATGGATCCTAATCTCCTATGTTTAATTTTGTTATTTTTTATTTCACCTTTATTTAACCTTTATTTAACTAGGCGAGTCAGTTAAGAACAAATTCAGGTATTTTTTTTGCACCTTGTCAGCTCGGGTCTGTCACGTACCCATAGAAATAGAATGACTAGAATGGAAATCCCCATTCAAATCAATGGGTCTGTACTGGGCGGACCGGCGGCCATTTTACTACCCACTATCTATGCACGTACCTGACTGAGCAGGCCCAAGTCTTTGAGGAAGCGGCCCAGCGTCTCATACAGGTTGGCCAGCCCGATCATGCTGTCCTCACTCTCACAGCTCTTCTCATAGTGCTTCAGAGAGTCAAAGTACTCAGTGGCCATGGAGCTCTTGTCTTTACCCACATACTGCCAGTAGGCCAGCAGCTCTGAGAAACGCCCCCTGGGAACACCGACAGACATATCAGAACTCCTAATTGATGCTCATGGCACCTCTCGTTTTAGCACATTTGAACCAAGGTGAATTCCGTGCGCAGATCAAATCACTGATAAATCAATGATGCAAATGCAAGAAAAACCATATACTACCACAAGGGGAAACAGTCTCATTGTTCTATGGAAGTCTGACCTCTTGTAGAGGTTCTGGGAGACAAAGAGGTTCAGGAGACTTAGATGCAGCTTGGCCCTATCCCCCTGCTGCTGGAGTAGCCAGGGCAGCTCGTCTGCCACCCGCCACGTCACCCTGTCCTGACTGAACACACACACACACACACACCAACACTTATTGTGTCATCAAAGATGAAGTCTAGTCACTATTGCCAATATTAATGCTATAACATAACATGGTGCTGGTCATGTTACTAGTGGTCGGCCAGACCTGAGTTGCTGGCTGAAGTAGTGGACGAGCTTCTCTCTGTAGACAGCAGAGCAGGTCCCTCCGTTCATAAACTCCAGCCGGACGACCTCCTCAGACTAAAGCACAGAGACGGTGTTAGCAGAAAGACAGTGTGAAGCCTCTCACTTACATTTAACATCGTTGAGTTTCAGCGGACAGTAAGGGGGACTTCACTGCTCTCATCCTACGGTGGCTGTAGAGGGACAGAAAGCTAACCTGTAGATGCTGGAACCTGATGAGTCCACAGCCCAGGCCTACGATACAGAGCCTCTGTAGGGTGTAGAGCAGGGAGGAGAGGACAGGTAGGCCTAGGTCTGGAAACACCGCCAGCACCTCCGACTCACTCACACCGTTATGACTGGCACACACCAGACACAGCATCTGAGGGAGGGAATCAACACACACACACACACACACACACACACACACACACACACACACACACACACACACACACACACACACACACACACACACACACACACACAGACACACACACACACACACAGGAAAGCAGAACAGATAATCAGCTTCAACATTCTTGGGAAAACCCTTGACATCACATTATAAATAAAAGCCATGTGAAACTATTTTGATGGGTAGTGGTAGAACATTATGTCCACACTCATTGTCTTCATCAGGGAATAAAATTAACACCTCACCACCTGCCAAAGGTTTAGGTATTGGCGGCTAAGAATGTCTAATGTCCAATTTACAGGGCTCTACAATGAGAGCATTACATTTGGCAATAAAAATAGTCAAAAGTCAAGTATGTGCGAGTTAGGGTTAGAAAAATATTGCAGTAGTTGTTTTCATAGCTGCTAAAAATGCACAAAGAAATACGAATCCTATATCCCAACTCACACAGAAACACTGCCTGGCGTGGGAGCAATGCGAAGTGAGTGAAGTGCTGATAGATACATTTTTGGAGGCACTGCGCACAGGCATAAAAGTTGGTCTATTTTACTCGACAGTCTACAAAGTGAGCGTTTGTCCTCGTGTTTCTAGGATATCTACATTGTTTAGTTCACAAGTTGGTTGTTTTTCAACGTTAGTTTAAGTCTGCTGCTTCAACCGATAGGGAAGTGATCTCACACACACACACACACACACACACACGACAGGACTTGAGTGTCCCCGTTACCACGGTAACCTCCCACCCCTTAAAGGGGCAGCTGAACATTTTGTCTCTGATATTTTGATCATTAAAATGACTCAAAGACACCAAAAAATGAAATGAAATTGAGCATTATATACCACATTACTTCTTACTAATACAATTCTTGTTTTAGAAACATTAAAGCATGGTCATCTGTTTACGTTTTTTTTTTATGTAATTATGGTAATTTATGTAATTAGGGTAATTTCTTCATCTATCTGCCACAGTGGCTGGTCTTCATCCCAAATGGCACCCAATTCCCTATATAGTGCACTACTTTTGACCAAGTACTTTTGACCAAAAGTAATGCATCTAGGGAATAGGGTGCCATCTGAGATGCAACAATGTTGCTGAGAATTTTCTTGCACAGCAGGAAATACAAACTTGTAGTGTATTTGAGTTTCTTTTTTAAAGGCTTCTAAGTTTGTAATTTCCACAGAAATATCAGACTTGATTTGCCCTAACGAAAAAAGTAGCAAACCTTACAAAAATGTCCATTGATTATAATCTACACAATAATTCACATTTCCTGTTGCTGCAGGATTATTTTCCTGCTGTAGCATAATGAAGATCCTACATCTGTAGTGGTGAAGGATGGTGACGGTCCCTTACCTCTCTCATGACGTGTCTCTCCCTGTCTGTGCTGAGAGAGTCTAACGCCACCTTGAGGCTCAGGCTGTACAGAGACATGGTGTCCTGACACAGCAGACACTGCTCGAGAGTCCTCTCCAACGACCAGGCCGACCTACAGCTGGGACACAACGCAATACATCTATAGATAATACCACACACACACACAGAGAAAGACACGCCCACACACACAGAGAAAGACACGCCCACACACAGTTTACTCACTTGGTGATCATCTTGGCTAGCAGGGTAACATACAGGGCGTTACATGTGGACGCGGAGCGACAGTGTCTCTCCAGCTGCTTATTCTGTTGGACAAACAGACGCACAGACACCGTTTGACACACACAGATCTTCTCTTCATGGAGTTAAAGGGGAAGTTCAGTATTTTACAAATTGATGTTAGACGGTTCCTCACCCGGAAAGTAGTCCACGGACCAAGAGAAACTGTAATCCATGGTTTGATTCTTTTGAAACAACCACTACAAACTTATTTTTTAACTAAAAATAAGATGGGAGTAATGGGGGCATGCGATGCCTGTTTAAAATTGCATGGTCAAGTCAACTACATTTTTTGGTTCAATGTTCGTTACTTAAAGGTGATTTGGCTTTCTTTTTTTTCCGTAATAACAATGTGATATCAGTTTCACACCCACCTGGTCATTAGTGAGTTTGACGTCGGCTGCCAGGCACTCTGTGTTGATGACACTCTTCACCTCTCTGGGGTTCAGGGGGTCCAGGTGGAGGGTGGGCCACAGTCTGGGAAACAACAGTCATCACACAATCACTATTAGGCCACAATACATAGGCATTACATAGGCACTATATATCATAGCCCAAAATACATAGGTACTACACATGCATTGGGCTTATATACGCCACACAATACATACCTATTACATAATACATAGGTGTACCCTACCTCCAGGCATTACATAGGCACTGCAGTAGCAATGCATAGGCATTACATATGTTGACATAGTACTGATATGGAGTCATTTTGAATGGACTAACTGCCAAGTTGCGCAATCTACCTCCAGGCCTGGGGACAGGTCTCCACGTTGACAGACACCACCACTCTGACGTTGACCGGCAGAGGGTCGATCAGCCACTTCATGTGCCTCTCTGCTTGCTGGGGGAAAATACAGTAGAATCTCAAAGATCCAAACCGTGTGACAATCTACCTGGGGACATTCTATATGGACTGTGCCATAAATGTTGCTTACATGTACAAAAAAAAACAAGCACATCCAATATTTACAGTATCTGGCTAAATAATTAGAAAACCCATGTAAATACGCAATCGCTATTTTCTATAAAGGCTTGAGGCGTTTAAAAAAAAAAAAAAAAGTGAATCTCAAGGTTACAGGCGTTCCAGTGTTCGCGAACGACTTACATCTCTGAGGACTTACTGCGGCAGTAACCTAGTACCTGTATCTGGTCAATTGAGTCGATGACGACGACGACGTTGCTGCCTTGGTGCCTGGCAGACAGTCTCTCTAGCCAGCGAGGGAACTCCTCTAGGATCTTGGAGGGATCCATGGACAACCCGGATATGAACCAGAAATGCTGCAGCAGCTTGACAGTGAGTCGTTCAATAATGAGTACAGGTTCAGAGCTGGCAGAACGAGACCGCCCCACAAAATGGTAGAGGAACAACGTGTTGGGGGAGTGCTTCTGCTGCAGCTCAATCCTGGAGGAAGAATTGAGTTGATTTGATTATTAGCGCTTAAGGTCAAATAATGTAAAATGTAGTTTTAATGGATAATGGCTGAGCTCTTACCATTTGGACAGCAGGAGAGACTTCCCGGAGCCGGGTCCCCCTGATACCAGCAGTGGAGGGGTGGGAGGAGGGGCTGCCACCATGTCATTCAGACGATCTATGTACTGAGGACAGAGCATGGCATCACACATCATGCAGAAGCTCACCCACACAAGCAAGCGTTATTACTAAAGTTATTACTAATCTATTACCCTTTATTACTGCTAGCCATCATTTGGAATACTTCACCTTAAAGGGACATTTTAATCAAAAACGTATATTTTAGTATTTTGTTCATTTGTCCACTGGTAATGCAATCCAACGTTTACAAAATAGAGCATGTTCAGTACAGAGGAGAAACTGTGAAGATGATATGCAAATAGTTTTTGAGTAAAATAACCCTTTAAATAAAAAAATCCTATAAATCAAATCATGCCTTCCTACTGAGCTAGAGAGAGAGCCCCACCTTCTGGAAGCCCAGTTGAGCTGAGTCGCTGCAGGCTTGCTGATAGGCCTCGATCTGCTCCTGCTCATCGTGCAGGTCCCACAGCACATCTATCCCAGAATCCTCCTTGCGCCCCTCGTCTATCCCCGAATCCTTACTGTCCACGTCGCTGCCCTCCACACCCAGCAGTTCCTGACAGAGAGGGAGGAGACGAAGGTATCGTGAGACTGAGAAGGGTTCTTCTGCTATCCCCGTAAGAAAACCCTTTTTGGTTCCAGGTAGAACCCTTTTGGGTTCCATGTAGAACTCTCTGTGGAAAGGGTTTTACATGGAACCCAAAAGGGCTACCTGGAACCAAAAAGGGTTCTTCAAAGGGTTCTCCTATGGGGACAGCTGAAGAACCCCTTCAGGTTGTTTTTTTTCTAACAGTGTATCTGGTATAGTGCACTACTTTTCACCAGGCCCCATAGGGTCTGTAGGCCTACCTGTTTGATGACTTTCTCCAGTTGAGTGTAGATCATAGACGCTCCTTCTTCTGGGGAGCCACCATGGTCCACTACCTATGACATAGTGGTATAATAGCCAGGCTATAGCCCATTCATACACCATGGAAACCTTCAGTTCTGATATTACCACCAAAACACAATATGACAACAGAACAATTTCCGGCCAATTGAACAAATAAATCTTTGCATTCCGTATTATTCCTTATTAATATCTATCTATCTATCTATCTATCTATCTATCTATCTATCTATCTATCTATCTATCTATCTATCTATCTATCTATCTATCTATCTATCTATCTATCTATCTATCTATCTATCTATCTATCTATCTATCTTAATATCTGGAACTGGCATACTCAACTCAGGATTTTCAGGTGTTGGTGCGGCTGGTAGCCTAGCGTTTAAGACTGTTTGGCCAGTAAACGAAAGGGCTCTGGTTCGAATCCCGGAATCTGACTAGGTGAAAAATATGCCGATGTTCCCTTGAGCAAGACACTTAACCCCAATTGCTCATGTAAGTCGCTCTGGATAAGAGTGTCTGCTAAATGACTAAAATGTAAATGTTGTGATATGCAAAGATTTTTTTCCACTATTGACACAGTGAAGAGGAGAGTAAAGGTAGGAGGAAGAGCAATGGGTTGGATTCTAACTCATGTCGACTCTGGTATACATGGGTGCCGGGGTCTGCGGCTCTAACCGCTGGACCACACAGACCACATCTGTATGCCATTGGCTACCTTGACTTTGGCTGCCTTGTCTGCAGCGTTGACCCTCTCCAGCAGTTGTCTGGTGGGGCCGCTGAGAGGGTGAGCCTCCATAGTCCTAAGGTAGAGCACCAGGGCACGGCCGTCTGGGTTCTTCACAAAGGCCTCCTCTGCATCCTCCAACACACAACTACACACACCAAGGCACACTGAGTAACACATTGATATTACAACATGTTATAACCTCTAACAGAAGCACTTCACTTCCCTTTAACCTGGTAGTGCAGAAGAGAGGGAGCCACAGAGAAAGTCAGAGGTGGCACCCTATTCCCTATATAGTGCACTACTTTTGACCGGGGGGGGGGGGGGGACGACGACACTGACCTAGTGATGGAGGATTTAAGGAGGAGGACACACACAGAGCTCCTCTCCATCTCCTGTCTACGTTCCAGTGCATAGGAGGCTGCACTCTCCTCAGGGAAGCAGACGTTCAGGTAGAAATGGCCCAGCCCCTCACACAGACTCTGCAGCCTAGGAGAGTACCTCTGGGAAGGAAAGGAGATAGAAACGAGATGAGGAGGAGAGAGAGAGAGGTGGAGTGAGAGATGTGTTGTATAGCCAGATGAACAGTACTCGAGGGTGAATGCATTGTAGGGAAGTAAATGAAGCTAGCGCGGAAGCTGCTAGTACTTTTCAGACCGGGCTAGTAGAAAATGTGAGAATGTGTCTTTACCGATATTCCACGATGACACCGATTTTTGGACCCTTGGCTAGTAGAATTCCAAGCAGGTCTACCAGTCGAGCTGGCCAGTGCCCAAAATCCTTAAAGGGATAGTTCACCTAAAAACATTTGAGTGAGCTATCCCTTTAAGCTCAATCCCTGGTGTACCAGTACCTGGGTGAAGATGTCCAGCTCAGCCTGTGTCTCCTGGGTGGAGATCAGGTAGCAGCGCACCGTGTTGCTCCATAACACCTGGGACACGTGAGGAGACACCTGCAGCAGACTGGCCACAGCAGCGTCCCAGTCATCTGAAAGATACACACACACACACACACATTATACACGTGTTTATATACACACGCACACACACATACACATGCGTTTATACACACACACACACACACACACGGACGGACACGCATACATTAACACACGCGGTCAGAAGGATGAATACACAAACACCCTCCACTTATTACTTTTCAACAAGCTTGCAGCAATTCATCCACAAGGGCTATGGGGTGGGATAGCGCTCTCTGTACCGGTTGTGTGGGGAGTGGCCTAAACAATAGCTTTCATCCTCTCAAAAACACGTTTATATACACAAATACAGTATATAACCAACTGAGACACCAAGGCTCAAATACATACAAATATGTAAAGGTCCAACCCTTGCTTACCTCTGCTGACGTTGGCAAACGGGCCCTCCACATCGCACAAGCTGTGGGCAAACTCTGGTCCTCTGAAGGTCTGCTGCAGTTGCATCATGCTGCCCATAGAGGGCTCACTGCCCAGCACTCCACCACCCCAGTAATCACACGGAGTCCCTGCAGCTTGAGACGGGCAAATTACAGACGACTGTGTCAGCTTTTTGAGTAACTGACGTCCGAGGAACTGAGATGATTGTGAAGCGTTGACACTTTGAAAAGTTTTAAGTGAACTGTTCAGCAATTATGGTAAATTCTGGATTTTCTTTTTTTTTTTTTTTTAACTTGAATTGCACTATTCATTTCCCCACTTGACTGCATTGAAATACTGGATGCTTGAATTGCCATATTAATTCCCATGGGGCTCTGCATGTGTGAGATGGAGAGTGACCTTGAAGACAAGATGCACCATAGCGAACGTTGGCTGTGCTCAGTATAGATCCCCTGCGACGAACGTGTAGAATTTCAATGTAGACTTTTATGGAAAAATGAACAAACAATGACTCCCGCTGCTTTTAACTGTTAGTCGGCACAATCTGTTTTGTCCTTTACCTGTGACAGTGGTGAGGTTGTCATCGTCATCCGACTCGCCCAGGTCGTACACCATGACGCCCTGAGCCTGCAGCTGCTGTAGCTTGGCCTCCAAGTCCCTCTTGGCTCGCAGCAGATCCTGGATCTCCTTCTCTTTGGTCTCCCGGAAGATCTGTCATTTAGAGAAGATGATTTATTTATTTGTTTAATATATATTTTAAGGTGTTCTTGAACAGAGTTAGGGAATGACAGTGGGGAAAGATAGAGAACGGTTGAGTCAAAGAGCAGTAGGCCGGATTTTAATATATCCCGACACCGTAGACATGTGTGCTGGAGGCTGCGGCATTACCGCTAGACCAGCCAGGCCACACGAGTTGAATGTTGCCGTTTCATAATGATGAGCCGTAGGTTAAGTAGCTGAATTGAGATCAGAAGTTTGCTGGTTCAAATCCCAGATGGAACATCATACTAGGGTATTGTTACACCCTAATCTCTATTGTGTGTTTGCCTGGGAGTAACAGCTAGCTATTGGGGATACCTTAAACTGACGTTTGACTTTGTCCCTGTCGTGTTCAAAGGTGGCAGCTCTCTCCATGGCTTGGTACTTAGCCTCCAGGGCACTCTCCTTCTCTCTCAGGATCTTCTGGTAGGTCTTCTGCAGAGCCTGGAAGAAGCATGACCATCATCACTGTTAGTGACAAGTAGTACAATAAGATGACATGGACATGGAAGACCTGATCCTAGATCAGCACTCCTATTATAAGATGCTGAAGTGGACTCTTGACGCTATTGACTGCCTGCCTGGCACCATTCAATGTAAAAGTCCTGGGCCTGTATCCACAAAGAATCTCAGAACAGGGGGATCTTAGACTCTGATCTAGGATCAGTTGTGCCTTTTAGGTCTGAATGAAAACATCACATTTTAGTCATTTGGCAGACAGTATTATCCAGAGCGACTTACAGTAGAGTTCATACATTTTCGTACTAAATGTCAACCCTTTTTAAACAGTGGCCCTGCTCTCACCTGCAGCTCAGCTCTCAGCCTCTTGTTCTCCTCGTCCAGCTTGGCCTCCTTCTTCTGCATGGAGGTGATCTCGTTGTTCTTGCTGACCCGGAAGATCTCATACTCCTTGCGGAGCCGCTCGTATTCGGCGGTGTACTCCAGATCCACAGAGCCTGTGGATTTGAAGCTGGCTCCAATCACCCTGGGCCCTCGGCGAAAGGAGCTCCGCAGAAGGCGGGCTTTAGGTTTGACCTCCACAGGTATCTCACAGGCCTCCCCACCCTCGCCCCCGTACGCATCCTCTATCACCTCCCCAGGGCTCACCAGGGAGGAGGCTGTACCCATGGTGGTGGTGGCTCTGGAGTGGGCCTTAGATACTGAACTAAACCCACCAGATGGTCATTGCTGCTCCTAGGGATGAAGCCAGTGATTGGCATGTCATTGGAGGCAACATGGTCATCAGGATGCAACATGCAAGAGTGAGGCACGAAAAAATGTCTTAGCAAACTAGCTCGCAACACAATTAATAAAGGGATATGAATGCATATGGTGGGGGATATATTATAGTAACCGATAACTCACGTGACAAAATGCAGTCTTATTATTCAACGACAACAAAAATAGAAACGGCTTGCCAGTGAATGTGACAACACTTGGGTTTGCATTGACTCTGGTCACGACCTAATTTCAGCATGCGACATTGGGAGTCCAACTGTTATTGCTAACATCTGTTTAACGTAGCTTGAACGTAACATTAACGTCAACTACATCAGTGATGGACAATGCGTTTGAATGATGCTAGCTAACATTAGATATCTCGTTAGCTAGCTAACGGTACCGAGCTGTTATGGCAAGAACGGGTGAGACGAAGATGGAGCCAGATGTGACTGACTTGCGCAGACATGATGGACTGTCTATGGCACGCAGCTCGCTAGATCGCAAAAATATTGATCTATATTGACCTTTGCTATATTTCCAATATTTGTCTAGCATATTGAATCATTCCGATTAATTTTTTCGAAAGGAATACAAGGAATACTCACACATAGCTTCTTCATGGCTGCCCTGGTAACAAGAGATCCTCCCTACGGGTCCTCGCCGGAGTCAAAGTAGTTTGCGAATCACCCCAAAGAATCTCGAAGGGTGTATACCAAACACAGAAATACCTCTGGAGTAAAACTGAAGGAGAGAAGTGCTCAATGGATGGAGACATTAGGGAGGCTGTTCATTCGGAAGGAATACAGTTTTCCGGCATATTTTTATGTGATAGTAATACACACTTTTACTATTTGGAAGAAAGTAATATCATGAGTTGATTTATTAATTTAGCCAAATAGTTTAATAACAGACATACAGAATGCCTACACTTTACAATAATTGTATTCATACAATAACAGCAATGGTAAAACAACCTAAAAATAAGCTTAATTTTCATACTGGGCCATAGGCCTAACAACCATTATTAAAAAAAAAATATATTTGCATGGAGCCTTTATTGTACAACACCACAATGAGATCATACTGTAGGATTCAACACTGTACATTGTAATATTAAATAGTAATTGGATAACTGCAAGGATACACTTGTACTGGTCTCAGAGCAGGAGGAATGCTGATCTAGGATCTAAAATCATAACATAAGATTATGGACAGGCGGGACCTGATCCTAGATCAGGTTGTGGTTTGCTGGTCCTCTCTCCTGTCTCTACAGAACAGCTTCAGCAGTATACTTTGATAAGTCCTTGCCAGAAAAAAGTACATAATAGGATCCAACGCTCCACTCAAACAGGTTAGAGCGGAAGTGACTCGGTTGGCTAGTGCCAGAACCTCAATGGACGCAGTTTCCATGTGGCTATGAGTGTGTCTCTCAATGTAGATGAAACGGTTCAAGTGATAGGGCACAAAAGCAACCAGGAAGTTCACCATGATGAGAACGATCATCCTGATAGCCTTGTCTCTGACCGGTCTTTCCTGCTGTTGCTTGACGGCCCTCAGTTTCAACAGGATTAATATATAGGAGACCACTATGATGACCAGAGGAATAGTAAATGCCACCACGGTTGACACCAATGCTCTGGAAGAAGTCTTTTCCAAGTACAGCTGGTTACACATGACCACGGTTGTGTTGTTAACCTGAATCACTGTTTGTTTTTGGGAGAATAGCAAGGGAGCCATCAACGCGGTCACTGAGACCCACAGGATTACAACGACCACTCTGGCATATGACGCCTTCCTCATTGACCGTGACTTGAGCGGTAGGATCAGGGCCAAGAGGCGGTCCAGGCTGATGCAGGTCATGAAGTAGAGACTGCAGTACATGTTGAGGTAGAAGAGAAACCCCGCCAGGCGACAGGGGACCTCTCCAAAGGGCCAGTGGCTGTCTAGGAAGTGGTAGACCATCCGCATGGGCAAGATCAGCACATAGGAGACATCTGCTATGGCCAGGTGCTTTAGGAAGAGCTTGGAGGACGAGGTGTTAGCCTGACGACAGAACACCCACAATGCCAAGGTGTTGCCAGGTACCGCGACCACAAAGACCAGGATGTAAAAGCTAGCAAAAAGGATGTTCTCGTGGTGGGAACCTTTGGTGTGAATGCCATGTCTCACTTCCTCAGTGTAGTTCATCATTAGTCTCTGGACTCTTAGCCTATAGGAGATAGCAAAGACACAGAGAGAAGAGAAGACACTATAGTCTACATGATAACAGAGCAGGGTCTGAGATTGAGAGAGGGATCTCTGCAGTTTTACAAAAATGTGGGTTCCTCAAGGGTTCTTTGGGGTGATGGTTCTACGTGGAACCATACTGACCAAAAATAACCCTGTGAGCCCTTCAATGGTTATTTGCAGTTAAAAAAATGGTTATTTCCTGTTTTAGTGAAAATTTAAATGGGGCAACAGCTCATACAAATATTTTGGGGTGTGATTTGAGCACAGCTCTTTTTGTGCAACCGTGAGTGGGAGTGTAATTTCATCTAATCTGTTGTTTTCTGCTATTACATGTTATATATGACTATGGCCAGTGATTGTGTCTTGTGAAAGACTCACATAAAATTGAGAACAGATGACTAAGTCAGTAGGGCTCAATTCTCTCATCAGCACACCTGATTCAACTTGTTAATTAACACTATAAGGAAACCAATGGAAGTTTAACAATATGACTATTAAACCAGAATTTAAAAAAAAATCTTTAAAGAACCATTCTCCATAAAGGTTCTATAAAGAACCATAAAAAAGTATCATAGATATAGCCCCAAAAAGGGTTGTAACCATAGTGGAACCCTTTTTAATGGTTCTATATAGAACCGTATGAGCATGTTTTTTATAGAACCTTCAAAAAAAGGTTCCATACAGAACCAAATAGTGTTCTACTATGGTTATAATAACCCCTATTTGGCACTATATATATAACCATTTGTTTTTAATGTGTACTAGTGAGTTGAGAATGACACAAGTATTGGTCTCCACAAAGTTTGCTGCCTCAGTGTTGATGATGGCAATTTGCATATACTCCAGAATGTCATGAAGATTGATCAGATGAATTGCAATTAATTGCAATGTCCCTCTTTGCCATGAAAATGAACTTAATCCCAAAATTTCCACCGCATTTCAGCCCTGCCACAAAAGGACCAGCTGCCATTATGTCAGTGATTGTCTCGTTAACACAGGTGAGAGTGTTGACGAGGACAAGGCTGGAGATCACTCTGTCATGCTGATTTAGTCAGAATAACAGACTGGAAGCTTTAAAAGGAGGGTGGTGCTTGAAATCATTGTTCTTCCTCTGTCAACCATGGTTACCTGCAAGGAAACACATGCCGTCATCATTGCTTTGCACAAAAAGGGCTTCACAAGCAAGGATATTGCTGCTGGTAAGATTGCACCTAAATCAACCATTTATCGGATCATCAAGAACTTCAAGGAGAGAGGTTCAATTGTTGTGAAGAAGGCGTCAGGGCACCCAAGAATGTCCAGCAAGCGCCAGGACCGTCTCCTAAAGTTGATTCAGCTGCGGGATCGGGGCACCACCAGTGCAGAGCTTGCTCAGGAATGGCAGCAGGCAGGTGTGAGTGCATCTGCACGCACAGTGAGGCGAAGACTTTTGGAGGATGGACTGGTGTCAAGAAGGGCAGCAAAGAAGCCACTTCTCTCCAGAAAAAACATCAGGAAAAGGTACAGGGATTGGACTGCTGAGGACTGGGGTAGAGTCATTTTCTCTGATGAATCCCCTTTCCGATTGTTTGGGCCATCCGGAAAACATCTCGTCCGGAGAAGACAAGGTGAGTGCTACCATCAGTCCTGTGTCATGCCAACAGTAAAACATCCTCAGACCATTCATGTGTGGGGTTGCTTCTCAGCCAAGGGAGTGGACCCACAACTTCTGACAAACTCCAAGCATTGATTATGCAAGAATGGCCTGCCATCAGTCAGGATGTGGCCCAGAAGTTAATTGACAGCATGCCAGGGCGGATTGCAGAGGTCTTGAAAAAGAAGGGTCAACACTGCATATATTGACTCTTTGCATAAACTGAATGTCATTGTCAATGAAAGCCTTTGACACTTATGGAATACTTGTAATTATACTTCAGTGTACCATAGTAACTACTGACATAAAGATCTAAGAACACTGAAGCAGCAAACTTTGTGGAGACCAATACTTGTGTCATTCTCAAAACCTTTGGCCACGACTGTACATTGTATCATATAACCCAAGGATGTGTATCTCAAAAGGCACCCTATTGCTATGCAGTGCACTACTTCTGACCAGAAGCCTATCGGAAATAGGGTGCCATTTGGGACCTGGCTCAGGGGATTTCTTTAGCATCAATGACAGATACATAGGAAATATAGACGTTCTGTAGCAAAAATAGCTAACCATGTCAAAAGCAGAACAGGGTGGTTATCTATAGAGAACTAAACGAGAACTATGAGAGGAAATGATCCAAATGGTGGGTATTTTAGCAATACGAGACATGTACAATGTGTATGACAGAGATAACGTGCAATGTATGTTAAGTGTGTAATAACCAGTGTCAATGTATGTTAAGTGTGTAATAACCAGTGTCAATGTATGTTAAGTGTGTAATAACCAGTGTCAATGTATTTTCAGTGTGTAATAACCAATGTCAATGTATGTTCAGTGTGTAATAACCAGTGTCAATGTATGTTCAGTGTGTAATAACCAGTGTCAATGTATGTTAAGTGTGTAATAACCAATGTCAATGTATGTTAAGTGTGTAATAACCAGTGTCAATGTATGTTAAGTATGTAATAACCCGTGTCAATGTATGTTAAGTGTGTAATAACCAGTGTCAATGTATGTTAAGTGTGTAATAACCCGTGTCAATGTATGTTAAGTATGTAATAACCCGTGTCAATGTATGTTAAGTATGTAATAACCCGTGTCAATGTATGTTAAGTGTGTAATAACCCGTGTCAATGTATGTTAAGTATGTAATAACCAGTGTCAATGTATGTTAAGTGTGTAATAACCCGTGTCAATGTATGTTAAGTATGTAATAACCCGTGTCAATGTATGTTAAGTGTGTAATAACCCGTGTCAATGTATGTTAAGTGTGTAATAACCCGTGTCAATGTATGTTAAGTATGTAATAACCAGTGTCAATGTATGTTAAGTGTGTAATAACCTGTGTCAATGTATGTTAAGTATGTAATAACCCGTGTCAATGTATGTTAAGTGTGTAATAACCTGTGCCAATGTATGTTAAGATGCTTTTTAGGGGCAATTGCTCTTTAACCACATTTTAAAGTTTGTTTGCAATTAAATTGTTTACAAAACAATTTAGTATTTTGGGTTCTGATGGGGAACGACAGTTGAACTAAGCTCATGAAGCATTCATAAGTTATATTCTTCAAGAATCAAATGGGTACATATCATAATACCCAAGTTACATCATCAAGTCCAAACTGGGATTTATCAACTGCAGGTTGCCCTTTAAACTTTAAATCAACTTAACTTCAACTTTCATTTGAAATAGGACATTATCATACATAAGTCACGTCGTATTTAAATAGTACATAATCAAATGAAATAGTAAATAATGACTTCTAGTAATATACTTACCAGTAGCCCTTTGCCTTCAAGGAGTAATGCTCAATATCTCTTATCAAGTAATTACCGAAACATTGCAGTGGTGGTGGTTGCAGACTGAGATGCAGTAAGAGTAGTTCTGTTGTTCCTACTTTTAGAGATGTATCTGCAAAGGTTGACTTGCCTCTCATCCTACAGTTTTCATACCCTCAAAGCATTGGTCACGTTCCAGGCCAACTACATTGCAGACATCGCATTCCACTTCATCGACTGCAGTTAAGCATCCGATTGCTATACCATATGATGTGGTTAACTGATATGATAAACACCTATCCAGGCATTGTGAAATCTGGCGTGCATCTGCAACGTAGTCAGCCTGGAACGGTGCCATTATGTGGGTTCAATTCTGCTTGGTTGGAAGTGTGTACAGCCTTGAGAGCAAAACAGGAGTAGTGAGTAGAAAAATCTTCAAATGCATTACAAGCATGCAGACCTTTATTGTTTTTATAACAACACAATTCTTTCTTCTTTTTTTTACCACATTGCTTTTTATGTAGTATGGTTTAAAGCTTTACAAAAACTAGGGAAAACAAAATATTTACAAAATCTATCTGTGCAAACATAACTCTTCTTTCACTCTCCTAAAGTATCTTAAAAGGCATGCATACAAATAAACTTTGGTATGTTAACAAAACTACTAAAGGTCTTATTAGAAGCATATATGTACACATGGTAGAACAGTTTGTCAATTACTTTTGTTTTTAGTACTGTATACATTTAGACATCAATAAACATGAACTTAAAAGACCTCCAGTAAAGCTATCGAAGGTAAAGACTTCAGCCATCACACCTTGAGTGTGTAGTAGAGTTCCCACTTGGTATGTCATGATTACAGTAATACAGTCAGGAAATGCCATAACAAATTTGGCCAATAGGCACAATAACTACAGAAAGAACTGTTATATCTCATAAACTTCTTAAAATCAGATTTCTATCTCCTAAAAAGAAATTGGCAGTGCATGGATAACTATATGAGAAAATATTCTTAACAAAATAGAAGTCAATGCAGTTTCACTTTAAACAGCTTTATACATACGGTACAGTATGCATTCATAAAAGGCATTTACTAGGGCTATGCTCAATGTTAGGCAACATAAGGAATTATGTAAGTTCAAAATATACTATGGTTATCCAGTCTCTGGTTTTCAAAAATAAAACACACATAATATTTCACATGGTCATAGTGATTGTACATCAACTTTATATTTTTTCCATTCTTAGACACTGTAAGAAAAATATATTTTCAATATCGTTTATAGTAGCGAACTGGGAAAGCGAGAGCTTCCACATAACCTACGAAGCAGTAACACTATTTCATTTTTGTTCTTCTTTTTAAAAAGATTTACTCAGCACCCTAATACGACTTTTTTCAAATCAGGATTGAGTTCAGCCAATGGAAAAAGCAACTTAAAACGAAGTCAAAGCATCGGTGTGAGAATGCCTGTGTCAAATCAAATCAAATATGAATGGTGGGGGGGGGGAAGTGCATCATTACTCTCTTTACAACAACAAAATCAGAGAGAGAGAGAGAGAGAGAGAGAGAGAGTGAGTCTACTGTACGGGAGCTAAGTGGAGTCCTTGGCTGCTGTGGTGGTTGGGATGCAGGATTTGCCGCTGCTGCCGTTCTGGGGCCTGTAGCTGGTGAAGCTGGGGGTGTGTATGGTGCGGATGCTCTTCACACCCGGGCCCAACGGGGTGGGCGACAGAGGGGAGGGGGAGGAAGAGGAGGAGGAGAAGGAAGAGGAGGGTGCTCGACCGTTTTGAGTCTGCGAGGAGAATGAGAGAGCTTTACCTGTGTGAGAGGGCGTGGGGAGTTTGAGGGAGGAACCGTTAGAGAGGGAGGGGATGTGGGAGGAGGTGGAGAGGGCCGAGCCGGAGTGGCGGGGGGCGTGAGGGGACGGGATGGAGGACTTGGTGGTGTGGGGGGAGGAAGAGGAGGAGTTGGAGGAGGAGGAAAGGTTAATAGGGTTAGTAGCATCTGAGTTTGGAGCAGAATGGGAGGGGCTGCCTTTACCAGAGCTAGGATAAAAAGCTGGGATTTTAGAGGCAGGTACAGTAGGGGAAGTTGTTTTATGATCCCCTCCCGCTCTTTTAGCACTTCCGTTAGCCTGCAAACAGAGATGCCAGAACAAAGACTGGTTGTCAAAAAGGGAACTGGTGATTAAGGTAACAAATGTAAAAAAGGCAAGACAACATTGACTACACTAAAGTTATAGACAAGAAACAATCACACAAACAAACCTATTACTACTAAGATAATGAATAGACAAACAAAAAGGCTCAAACTAGCTAGAGTATATATGTTTACTGGGTTACTTGAGGCACAGGAACTGAGAAACACACTATCAAAAAGGAGGAAGAAAAGATGGAAGGGATGGAAGGAGGGATAAAGGGAGGAGCTTTGAGATAGGGGCGGGGCATCTCTAGGTGCTGCCTGTGTGTTAGAGTGACTGTCAAGCTCTCTGATAGGTGGAGACAAAAACTGAGAGGAGGGCAAAACCAGAGATGCATCCTGGTTGGGGAGAAAGGTGGAGTATGTTAGATTAAAAGAACAGAGATTTTTGAGGGTGGAACATATCGGGAGCAGTAGGGGCGAATATTGCATTCACTGCTACTGCAAGGAAGAGAGATGGGTGGTGGAGGAGCATCCAGAGAAGGGAGGAAGTTAGCTTGGTGGAACCAGCCTTATCGTTGCATTCACCATTGTGTTGAAGTGAAATATAATGGTGAACGCAGCGATCCAGCTGGTTCCACCAGTGTAGGAGGGAGGGATATTAAAGTGTTCTTTAGTAACTGTGTGTGAAAAGAAAGGAACGTATAGTTTAGGCTGCTTGGGTTTAGTAGAGGTGCATTGGGAGCGTGGCCAATAAGAAGTATCAGTTTAGTAAAGCATCCTGGGGTTGGTTGACAACACTGTTTAGGAACTCAGCTGTGATGGAAACTGGGGATGTGATGGAGAACTCAGTCAATGACAGGATACATCTGGACTTTATTTTTTTCTTTCTCTTTAAAATTAGTTTGCGTCACCAGCACAGCAAAAGCCACCATGAGCAGTGTGGACCATGCACAAGCATACAGTACGACAAAGTTATGGGGGTAACAGTCAAGAGTCAAACATGCCTTTCAGTCAGAGCAGATCGAGAGAAAACATCAACAGAAGCCAAAATGGCCACCTCAATCCCATTTAAACGAAACACTTAAATCGCACAGCTTTGGTTGTTTCAATATTTTTCTTTTCCCTTTAGCACAGGCATCTTGTTTTCTATGCCCTGTGTTTACTATACAAGTTTGTTCCCTGGTAAAGCCCTATAGTAAAACTACCTGTCGGAACTGCCTCTGAGTGCTGTCCTGTAGCTTTTGCTGTTTTCCTGCTTTGTCAGTAGTAGTCCCTGGCGACTGCCTGGACTTCGCAGACAAGGGCACTGGCATCCGACTAGTAGGGGAAGCGACACTGGTTGCGTTCTGCAAGAGGATCCAAACGAAACAAAGCAAGAAAGACAAGAAAAGAAAGAAAAAAACAGAACACCATATTGGAGGTATGAGAAACTGTTATAAACAAGGCACTGTTCATTCAAGATTTCCCTCACCGTTAAAACCTCGACAAAACACCAGTAAGAGCACATGCACCCCCCTGTACCGTAGTAGCCTGTACCAAAACGTACAACCTTTCAGTTCATGCAGTCCAAGAACAACAGCTTCAAGAAACCAAAAAGACAGTGTAATCAACATTGAGTGTCATTGTGTGATTAAGAGTCTGCCACTGGCTGAAGCCCTGGTTAGAGTTTGAGCAGCCGATGGAAGGAGAGACATGAGAGACAGGAGGAGGGACCCATTGAAAATGCCACTCCCAGATCATGTTGGACCATGATCACACAGAGGGAGAAAGCAACAGAGAGGGGCTCTGACATTTCCAAAACACCTAGGGAGTGAGTTAATGGTTGGTTGGTTGGTTGGTTGGTTGGTTGGTTGGTAAACCCAGGGGTAAGGTAAACTCAGGGGTAAGGTAAACCCAGGGGTAAGGTAAACCCAGGGGTAAAGTAAACCCAGGGGTAAGGTAAACCCAGGGGTAAGGTAAACCCAGGGGTTAGGATGGAGTGAAGGGAGGAGTAAAAAAGAGGGCCCAAAGCCTCCCGAGGTACAAGAGCTTAGAAAGAGACCTGTTGGCTGGCGACAGGGGTGACGGTGGGGATGACGGCTGGCCGGGGGAGGAGCTGAGGTTTGGTCTTCTTCCTCTGAGAGGAGGCCTTGCTGGGCTGTGGGACCTTGAGGAGTGAACTCTTGGAAGGGAGTGGTAAGGACCTCTTCAGACCTCCATTCTCCCCCCTCAAGACACACCCAGCTTGGGGCTCCACGCTGGCTGCACTCCTCACTGGTTTCTCCTGGTGGGGCCTTGCGGGGCCCATCTCACTGATGGTTGTCTCTAGCTGCTTGATGGTCTGCTCAAGGCTGTCCATTGTCTTGTAGGTGCTCTTCCGGATCTTGTCCGTCCTGCCTTTGGAATCTGAGTGCTCCCTCCTTACAACGGCTGCAGCTGGGGCCTTGGGCGTCTTGTCTGCTGGGGCAGCAGATGGTTTGGAGCGGCTTTGGATCTCAAACCTCTTGGCCTCCTTGTGCTGTCGGACCGTGCCGTCCGACTCCTCCTCATCCTCGTACACCACTACCTGCAGCGTCTTCTTGCCCGTCTTTGTGCCTGTGCGGATGGCCTGCGACAGAGCAGCCAGCTGCTTCTTGGGAAACTTGAACTTGAACTTCTTCTTCCCATCCGGCTTGCCATCACCGGACAAATCTACAAGCTCCGAAGACGAGGAGGAAGAGCGCGACAAGCTACTACTGGAAGAGCTAAGAGGACAGCTGGAGGCCTTGACCTTTACCTGCAGTCCACCGCTGCACCTCTCCGTCTCCTCCATCTCCTCGTCCTCCTCCTCGATGCGCTCCGCGGCCAGCATGCTCTCCAGCTCCTCCTCACACTCGAACACCGTGGACAGGCGCTTGTAGGCCGAGCGGATGTCCATGGGCTCGTCGAAGATGATGATGACTGGCTTCTTGTTGTTGAAGCCATTGTCCTGCGACCCCCCCGAGCCGCCCCCACCACCCAAGGTGGTGTTGGTCATCTCTCGTTTCCCAGGTCCCCCGCCCACGGTCACAGTCTGGATGCCCCGTTTGGCATTGACCAGCTCCTGGTACTCCCCACAGGACAGGGCCTGGACCTTGCTGTTGGTGATCATGAAGGCGATGTTGTCTGGGGGCGGAGGGGCTTCCTCACCAGGGAGGTCAGGGCTCAGGCTGGCCTCCTCATTCACCTCCTCATACCAGGGTCTGGGCTGATCAGTGGCCTCACTAAGAGCCTTCTCTGGGGGAGACACCACTGCTTTAGGAGCCTCTCTTATGGTGGTTGGTGAAGGAACTTCAGGCAATGCAGCGGACAGCACAACAGTCTTACTAAGGGAAATGCTGGACTCCCGGACGACTGAGGAGACTGAGGTCTCTAGCCTCTTGACTGTGCTTATCTGAGGCTTATCTACAGTGGTGGTTGCTGGGCTTTCCAGAACCCCTTTCACCACTCCTGGGCTGGTCTTCAATGACTCTGAGGTCACCACCTGTTTCTGAGACAGAGGGCTTGGGCCATTCAAGAACAGAGGCTTGGGAGATACAGGTGGCCCTAACTGCTGGGGTTTCGGTTGTGGCTGCTGGCTTGCAGAATTAGCGTTCACATTTGACACCTGTGAGGGGGACAGTGTTGGGTTGTCTCTGCGTTCCGGAGCCTCCTCCACTGCGGCCGGGGGTGGCAGCTGCTCTTTGGAGATCTGCCCAGTGACGTAGTATATGACCTGCATACGGCAAAGAAATGAGGAGAGAATTTATATGAAAAACTACACTCCATGCTAAAAACTACAATCACAACACTATACAACATGACAAGCCTATCAATATGGGAAAATACTGTATATCATGACATGTAAGGCATGCGAATTGCCTTCATAAGGCCCATATCATATACTGTATAACATAACATTTCAAGGCATGTTTTAAACTTTGTACGTCAAGATTATTCTTAGCTTAATAAATGCACTGAGATTTTGACTATGAAGTTTTAGGGGTCAAAATATGGTATTCGTACCCCTGGGCTTTGGCGAAGTGGGGTGGTGTTCCCGTTTTCATCCGCGGTGGGATGTTTGTCCTCTCGAGTTTTCTCCGAGCTCTGCTAGGACAGTTTGTGAATTAAGGGACAGCATTATTGTGAAACTGCACTCTTTGGGTGCAGTCTATTGTGGTAACTGCACTCTAAAGCTTGTTTTCATTGGCATTTCAATTCAAGCCAGGCCAGGCAGGTCTTGGTGGGCACAGATCGAATTTGGCCCTGATTTAAAGTGCCAATTGAAACAAGGTTCAAGACACTGTGGATTGCATGGTACATTCACATCGGTATTTATATCTTTTGATTTGCTGTACTATAGTATGTGCTTCAAGATCGAGAAGATAAGAAGTAGATCCTGAAACGTCAGCATGTTTCAGTCCTTCGTGTTTACAACTTGTTTGTTTACAAGTATTGTTAGATGCCTTATAGGATAACTCATGCAGGTAGAAGTGAATAGTTATGGTAAGTTACAGATATTGGGAGTTGGAATGGAATGTAGTTAATTGATAAGGGAATGGATTATGCAAAAACCTTAAGGGACAATTTGGGATTCAAACAATAACAAAAAAAGTCTATAACTTATTTAAAAGTCCAAAAATGGATGTACCAATCCCAGATTGCCCCTTTTACTAAGGAAATCAAGTTAACTTACTACTATTCTAATCTGGAGTATAGACTGACACAAATGGTTTCCACAGACTAGCTAATGTTCAGTGTTGCATCATGTTTTTATATAATCTCATTGTTGTTGGTGTTACAATAATGTTTTCTCCAATCATTCCCATGTGGTGAGTGGAATGCAATGTTGCATGACTGAAAATGCATATGTAGGAATAATGACGTATACATTACTGATATGGGAGCTGGAAGACCCACAGAATAACTGGATCTCTCATACAGTCCATGTAAAATATCTTGTGTGACATGGTTTCTGAGTGAGGAACATTTTGATCCAGAGTACCTCCCAAATGGCACCCTGTAGTGCACTACTTTTCACCAGGGCAAATAGGGCTCTGGTCAAATGTGGTGCACTATATAGGGAATAGGGTGCCATATTTGGGACGCATCCACACTGTAGTTTACTATGTGACTGTAATCTAATAAAACAACAAGCACATTAGGCCTCTCTTTGGGTATTAAAATGAATTAGCAGATCGAGTTAAAGTTCTATAGAGATTTAGAGAAATAGTAAGGTATTGTTCCCAAGAAATAAGGCAAGTAAAGAAAAAAGGGGCTCCAGGGGTCAAAGGGCAAAGTGGTCAGCGTGACCAAAAGTAAACCAAGTCTGCAAAAACAAGTCTGTCACCTAGGTACTTAAGTAATAAAACCTTGTTCTACTCAATAGCCAATCAACTCAAAGTAATTGTATATAGTAAAGTCTATAAGCAAATTATTATTTGAATAAAGGGCAGTTATTCCAAAGAAAACGGACAAGACCATTCGATTACGTCTGGATTCAAGATAAAGGATTAGTTTATTGGTTGGATCAATCAAGACAAACATAATGCAATCAAATATCAGTAGCAACAAGACAACATCCATTTGTTGGATGCACACAATAAACTTTTCAGACATTTTCTGCAGACTTCAATCAGAGAAAAACAAGTCCAAGCCATTGATATAAAAAAGGGAAACAGAGTGTAAGTCAGAAACAGAAGGGATTTTGGGTAGTGGAGTTGTTACAGTACAGATCGCTTGACTGAGGCAGAAGCAGCAGGTGTGAAAGGCACAGAGGAGGTTCAGGCAATCGTTAGTTTGGCGTCACGCAGTGGGTAGAAGCAGGCGGTTCGGCGGACACCTAAACGCCGCCACATCCTTTACCTTTTTCTCTTTGAGGGGTAATAAGGCCCCGGGTCTTAGCTCTCTGATCTGGGGCTCAACTCGAGTAGGGTGTGTCTCTAGCACACTACTTTTCACCCCTACATCCTTAACTGTGCACTTCTGGAACACCTGGGGGAGTGAAGATAGGTCAGGGGGTTAGGGTTTAGGGCCCTGAGGACTAGAGCCTACCTATACTGTACCTTCCATGTGAGGTGATAGTCTATTAGAAACACCTACAGTACCAGGCAGTTAAGTGGAGAACATTGTTCTGCTTGGTGCTGGTCTGATTCTACTCATATACTATTAACCTAGAGCTGTGGTGGCCAAATGGATCAACTTTCTAAGACCATAGCTAACTCTGGTTTTGTAAATGACTGCGTCCATCCTCTGCCAAGTGAAGGTAACCTAACCACCACGAAAAGAAGGGATAGAGAACCCACTCCCACAGTCAAGGAGAGATACAGCACATTCAACCTCCCCACAACAACCATTAGTGTGTGTGTGGATGTGTTTTCCGGTGGTTCTATGTGATCATTATTGTATAGTGTGTGTGGTGGTAAATGTACAGCATCTGTTTGGTGTACAGTATGTTTCTCACCTGGAGCTCTGCCATGATTTTGTCTCCCTCGTCCTCGTCCTCCTCGTGGATGGCTGAGGCAGCAACGGGGGGAGGGGTGGAGGGCTTGGTCTCTGGCGGGACCTTGGTGGGTTTGGATTGGGTAGCTGGGGCTTGTGCTAGGACCTCGGCCTCATCTCCCTCCTGGGTGAATGTGAATGGGGAGGGGGTTAATACATTTAATATGACTTGAGTACTAGCATCAATATTATTTACCACAAGAGTTAAACAGGCCATTCCAAGATATCAATTGTAATGTTCTCAAATTGCTTAATTAACTGTCCTTAGACTTCATCCCCTCTCCCCATGTTGTTTAAGGTCAGGTTTGGATCACTCAAAAAGAAACGATGTCTGTGGTTTGCCATTCGCTCTGGTCCAGGGCGTTACGCGTGGCTTGCTGATGCTGAAGGCTCAGTGTCAGCAAGCCGCATGTAACCCCCTGGACCAGAGCAAGTTTACCTCAGACTACCCTGCAGCTAGACTACATGGCAGACTGACCTGTCCCGAGGCAGACTCCTTCCTGCTGGTGTAGACCACCTCGCCAGATCGTGTGGTAGTCATTCCAGAGCTGGAGGTGGGGAAGGTCTTTCTGGGCGGGGGAGGAGGAGGGGACTTGCTGGCCTTCTCCAAGCTGACTTTGCCCACTTTGTCTGCAGCAGCGGTAGGCTTGGTGGTGGGGTTGGTGGTGTGCTTCTCTAGCACCGACTTGGGCAGTTTCTCAGGACCAGCAGACTTGGCTATGTCTGGTTTCTCTGAGCCGTGCTCAGGCTGAGTCCCTTCTGTAATAGACAAATACACACACAAGGTCAACAATGAGTGCTACATGAGAACTACAAAATGGTTATTTTCCTGAAGAAAAATGGTTTACTTGCTTCAAAAAACTACTCCAAAATATTTTTTATAGAAGTGGACTCTTTGGTAGGAGCTAAAGTTGTATAAAAGACCCTTGCCTGGGGTTGTCTTCATAGGCTTAGGGGCATCCACCTGGTCCTCCGGGGCAGCAAGGGGTGCTGTAGAGGCCTCCCCCTCATTCGGCACATCCAGACTGGGAATGCACTTCATCATGTTGGCCTGGGCCTCATTTAGGATCCGCTCAAACTCCCTCCCATTGTAGTGGCCCATGTTCTGCCTCCGCTCCTCCCACTCCTTCTCTGCCGCCTGTGGGGGGGAGGGGGGAGAGAGAGAGAGAGAGAGAGAGAGAGAGAGAGAGAGAGAGAGAGAGAGTTAGAGAGAGAGTGTGAGAGAGAGAGAGAGAGAGAGAGAGAGAGAGAGAGAGAGAGAGAGAGAGAGTGTGAGAGAGAGAGAGTTAGAGAGAGAGAGAGAGTGTGAGAGAGAGAGAGTTAGAGGGAGAGAGTTAGAGAGAGAGAGAGAGTGTGAGAGAGAGAGAGAGAGAGAGAGTTAGAGAGAGAGAGAGAGTGTGAGAGAGAGAGAGAGAGAGAGAGAGAGAGAGAGAGAGTTAGAGAGAGAGAGTTAGAGAGAGAGAGAGAGAGAGAGAGAGAGAGAGAGAGAGAGAGAGAGAGAGAGAGTTAGAGAGAGAGAGTTAGAGAGAGAGAGTTAGAGAGTTAGAGAGAGAGTTCCCCTTTTGGGGGAAGACATGGACAGCTGTGCGCTGGCAGCATGCTATGTTGCTGCCTGCCACAAGTTGAGGGACAGTGCCTGACATATTTAATGCCTTAAAAAAATAAAAATCATATGTCGTTATTTTGTTCTTTGATGTAATTATATATATATATATATATATATATATATATATATATATATATATATATATATATATATATATATATATATATATATATATATATATATATATATATATATATATATATATATATATATATATATATATATATATATATATATATATATATATAGGAGGTTGTTGGCCAAGATCTCGCGATACATGGCCCCATCCATTCTCCCCTCAATACGGTGCAGTCGTCCTGTCCCCTTTGCAGAAAAGCATCCCCAAAGAATGATGTTTCCACCTCCATGCTTCACGGTTGGGATGGTGTTCTTGGGGTTGTACTCATCCTTCTTCTTCCTCCAAACACGGCGAGTGGAGTTTAGACCAAAAAGCTCTATTTCTGTCTCATCAGACCACATGACCTTCTCCCATTCCTCCTCTGGATCATCCAGATGGTCATTGGCAAACTTCAGACGGGCCTGGACATGCGCTGGCTTGAGCAGGGGGACCTTGCGTGCGCTGCAGGATTTTAATCCATGACGGCGTAGTGTTTTACTAATGGTTTTCTTTGAGACTGTGGTCCCAGCTCTCTTCAGGTCATTGACCAGGTCCTGCCGTGTAGTTCTGGGCTGATCCCTCACCTTCCTCATGATCATTGATGCCCCATGAGGTGAGATCTTGCATGGTGCCCCAGACCGAGGGAGATTGACCGTCATCTTGAACTTCTTCCATTTTCTAATAATTGCGCCAACAGTTGTTGCCTTCTCACCAAGCTGCTTGCCTATTGTCCTGTAGCCCATCCCAGCCTTGTGCAGGTCTACAATTTTATCCCTGATGTCCTTACACAGCTCTCTGGTCTTGGCCATTGTGGAGAGGTTGGAGTCTGTTTGATTGAGTGTGTGGACAGGTGTCTTTTATACAGGTAACGAGTTCAAACAGGTGCAGTTAATACAGGTAATGAGTGGAGAACAGGAGGGCTTCTTAAAGAAAAACTAACAGGTCTGTGAGAGCTGGAATTCTTACTGGTTGGTAGGTGATCAAATACTTATGTCATGCAATAAAATGCAAATTAATTATTTAAAAATCATACAATGTGATTTTCTGGATTTTTGTTTTAGATTCCGTCTCTCACAGTTGAAGTGTACCTATGATAAAAATTACAGACCTCTACATGCTTTGTAAGTAGGAAAACCTGCAAAATCGGCAGTGTATCAAATACTTGTTCTCCCCACTGTATATATATTTTTTTAAAGGATGTATGATACTTTGGCAATATGTACATTGTTGCGTCATGCCAATAAAGTGAATTGAATTGAGAGAGAGAGTTAGGTAGAGGACTTCCATAGGGCTTACCTCTATAGACATGGCCCTGTTTTTGCTCCTGCTGTTCTTGGTGTTCCCTGTCCCCCTGCTGCCGTTATTGACCGGAGCATGGGTCGCCAGCTCTAGGTTGGCAGCAGGGGTTTTATTTTGCTGGGCAGGGCTTCCCCCCTGGCTGAAGGGGTTGGAGTTAAAGGCAGAGGTGGTGCCGGTGGAACCCATGGCTGAGCTGTGGGTGGGGGAGGGGGTCGTGGGGGGGCTGGGCTGGACCAGAAGGGTTGCAGACTGCTGGGACTGTTGCATGTGGACCGGAGCACTCTGGACGTGGTGGATGACCATGGGGGAGGAGGGCACGACCACCTCGGACCTGATGGAGGAGCTCTGGGGCTCGGGCAGGGCCGAGGGGGAAGCTGGAGGCTCCGCTGGGGGGTTGGAGTCCACTGTGGTGGTGGCTGGGCTGCTCTCTACTGGGGTTAGTTTCATTGAGGCACACATAGCAGGGTCAGATCCCTTCAGCAGGCCTTGTGTAGCACACCTGTAGGGCAGAAAGGGCAGTATAGACTTACTATTAGAGTTACAAAATTCAGGTTACTTTCCCAAAATTATATTCTGGTTGGAGGATTCTGTGCTTAATCCTTCCTGGAATATTCCAACCAAGATTTCAGAAAATATATATTTAGATTTTGGGAAGGTTCTGGAAAGTATACTGACTACAAACAGCCAAACACCAGTTAATCTAAACTGTATCCCACTAAGGATAAACACATACTGCACCCATGTTTTTCACAATTCCTGACATTTAATCCTAGTAAAAAATTCCCTGTCTTAGGTCAGTTAGGATCACCACTTTATTTTAAGAATGTGAAATGTCAGAATAATAGTAGAGAGAGTGATTTATTTCAGCTTTTATTTCATTCATCACATTCCCAGTAGGTCAGAAGTTTACATACACACATTTAGTTTTGGTAGCATTGCCTTTAAATTGTTTAACTTGGGTCAAACATTTCAGATAGCTTCCCACAATAAATTGGGTGAATTTTGGCCCATTCCTCTTGACAGAACTGGTGTAACTGAGTCAGGTTTGTAGGCCTCCTTGCTCGCACACGCTTTTTCAGTTCTGCCCACACATTTTCTATAGGATTGAGGTCAGGGCTTTGTGATGGCCACTCCAATACCTTGACTTTGTTGTCCTTAAGCCATTTTGCCACAACTTTGGAAGTATGCTTGGGGTCATTGTCCATTTGGAAGACCCATTTGCGACCAAGCTTTATCTTCCTGTCTGATGTCTTGAGATGTTGCTTCAATATATCCACATCATTTTCCTTCCTCATGATGCCATCTATTTTGTGAAGTGCACCAGTCCCTCCTGCAGGAAAGCACCCCCACAACATGATGCTGCCACCCCCGTTCTTCACGATTGGGATTGTGTTCTTCGGCTTGCAAGCCTCCCCCTTTTTCCTCCAAACATAATGATGGTCTTTATGGCCAAACAGTTCTATTTTTGTTTCATCAGACCAGAGGACATTTCTCCAAAAAGTACGATCTTTGTCCCCATGTGCAAACCGTAGTTTGGCTTTTTTATGGCGTTTTTGGAGCAGTGGCTTCTTCCTTGCTGAGCGGCCTTTCAGGTTATGTCGATATAGGACTTGTTTTACTGTGGATATAGATACTTTTGTACCTGTTTCCTCCAGCATCTTCACAAGGTCCTTTGTTGTTGTTCTGGGATTGATTTGCACTTTTTGCACCAAAGTACATTAATCTCTAGGAGACCGAACGCGTCTCCTTCCTGAGCGGTATGACGGCTACGTGGTCCCATGGTGTTTATACTTACGTACTATTGTTTGTACAGATGAACGTGGTACCTTCAGGCGTTTGCTCCCAAGGATGAACCAGACTTGTGGACGTCTACAATTTATTTTCTGAGGTCTTGGCTGATTTCTTTTGATTTTCCCATGATGTCGAGCAAAGAGGCACTGAGGTTGAAGGTAGGCCTTGAAATACATCCACAGGTACACCTCCAATTGACTCAAATTATGTCAATTAGCCTATCAGAAGATTCTAAAGCCATGACATCATTTTCTGGAATTTTCCAAGCTGTTTAAAGGCACAGTCAACTTAGTATGTAAACTTCTGACCCACTGGAATTGTGATATAGTGAATTATAAGTGAAATAATCTGTCTGTAAACATTTGTTGGAAGAATGACTTGTGTCATGCACAAAGTAGATGTCCTAACCGACTTGCCAAAACTATAGTTTGTTAAAATGAAATCTGTGGAGTGGTTGAAAAAAGTGTATGTAAACCTCCGACTTCAACTGTATGCCATGCTCCCGTGAAAGCATGCTTCCAATCTCCTAACCTCATAACACAGGACAGTACATACAGAACTTTGGAGTTTGGAAGAATTACTACACCACCCAAGATTATTTTGCCTGAAAACACAATAAACCCTCCCCAAATGAATTTGGCCCAAACCCAGCATCAAAGTGAGTGTAATCATCTCTGACGTGCGGGGAGAGAAATGCACTGAGGGGACGAGGTAATGTAGATTAGTTTGGCTGCATTGTGTGATGCGCCCTGGGAAAAAGTGTTGACGACCCACAGAGCAGAGTGTCTCTGACAGATGTTTATATGGAAATGGGATGCAGCAGGGAGCTGTGTTGCGCCCAAATTAATTAACTTATCGGTTCAATGGAGAGCTAAATTAAGATGGACGCCAACTCTGCCCATTCCGCGTGACCCATCGGATGGGATCAGAGCCAACGCCTCGCCAGCATAATCAACTGCTAGTGTCCCTTACACTATAGCCATGCTGACTTCTCTGAAAGCTTCTGTTTTCCATCCACTCTCTCTGTCTCTCGTTAAACCTCTCACTCCCTCACTTCTGTACGTCTTGGCTACATTCGGATTCTCCACCCTTCTTTCGAAGTGGGCACTTGTACACTCCCCCTCATGGATTTAAAAAGAATGGACTGGTGTGAGGAATATGGTGAAGAAAACCCCCAGCCATGCCTGCAACAATAAAATGCTTTTAAATGCATGAGGGGGAGTGAACAAGTGCACACTCTAGTGAAGGCTAGAGAATGGGAACACCCCCCCCCCCATTCCCTCCGTTGTCCCGCCCTGGTTCATGTACCTCCTCAGGTTGCTGAGTGTCTCCGTGAGGCTCTTGACTCTCTTCAGCATGCTGTCCAGTTTGTGGGGCTCTTCCTTGAGGAACTTCACAGCCTCCACCTCCACCCTCAGCACTGTACGCATCCTGGTCTGCAGTGCCGGAAACTCCCCTGAGAAAACACACAAATACCCTGTTTTTTTAATATATATTAATTTCACCAACCTTCATTCGAGGACAACTTTATTTGTTTAATATTTAATATTTGTTTGTTTTGTTATTTATCTGCGCCAGCTTATTCTCTTTTTGGACACAATAACACATTTTCTTGTTTTTAATAAACTGCCCAGGGACGTAACGCCCTGGACCAGCTGGCTAAAACCGGAACTTTTAATGTGCACTGTCCCTGTAAAAAAAGAAATAAACTCAAACTTGGGAGCCACGCCCACCCAATGGGGAGCCAGGCCAAGCCAATCAGAATGGGGTTTTTCCCCACAAAAGGGCTTTATTACAGACAGAAATACAAAAACTGCACATTTTAGTGGCCTTTTATTGTCCCCAGCACAAGGTACACCTGTGTAATGATCATGCCGTTTAATCAGCCACAACTGTCAGGTGGATGGATTATCTTGGCTAAAATGCTCACTAACTGGGACGGAAACAAGTTTATGCACAAAATGTTAGAGAAATAAGCTTTTTGTGTGTATGGAACATTTCTGGGATCTTTTATTTCAGGTCATGAAACATGGGACCAACACTTTACATGTTGAGTTTATATTTTTGTTCAGTATAAATTCATAAATTATAATATATCTGACTTCTCACCTGAAACTGAAAACCCTAGTACATGGAAACCTATGGAATCCATGTCAACGCACCTAATCTAAGGCACTGTATGTGTCTTAAACGTAGGCTATCCAGTACTGCAGTCTTACCTTTGAGTCCTGCCAGAGATTCTCCCACTCTCCTGAGGCTAACGGCCCCCTCCTCCACATGCTTCAGTGTCACAGCTCTGTGAGCTCCCGCCGAGCCGGTATCCCTCTCCAGAGTGTCCACATACAGCTCCAGCTCCCTACACACGCAGACAGAGAGGACATTCTAAACACCAGCACACCTCCATTCCTAATTGGCATAATTTTTTTTAATCATTCCTCACCTCTCCACCATGCTAGCTGATGTCTCGTGAGGTTTGTGCCGTAAATGGTCGCCACACATTGGTGCTGGATGAGGTGGGTTTCCCTCTTACTATGTAAATGCTACATAAATCCATTCAAACATTTAATTTAATTTAATCTCCGTTGCTACCAAATGAGACATGGAGGCAACATCAAATCCCTGGCATACTAGGGATGCTAACAGATCGGATCAGACTTGAGATTGCGTGCTTGAAGTGTCATCTAAAACACTGACTCCATTTCGACACTAGGGGGCAGACAATACTAATTTAACTTTATGGGAGGGAGCTCTAGTTTGAGGTAACCAAATTTGTTTTGTTTTTTTGTTTCTCCTTTATTTAACCAGGTAGGCCAGTTGAGAACAAGTTCTCATTTACAACTGTGACCTGGCCAAGACAAAGCAAAGCAGTGCGACAAAAACAACAACACAGAGTTACACAGTCAATAAGACAATCGAAAATCTATTTACACTGTGTGCAAATGTAGTAAGATTAGGAAGGTAGGGCAATAAATAGGCCATAGTGGCGAAATAATTACAAATTAGCATTAACACATAGCTGTGCATATGATGACGTGCAAATAGAGATACTGGAGTGCAAATGAGCAAAAATAATAAATATGGGGATGAGGTCGTAGGGTGGGCTATTTACAGATGGGCTATATACAGGTGCAGTGATCGGAAAGCTGCTCTGACAGCTGATGCTTAAAGTTATTGAGGGAGATGGTAGACTCCAGCTTCAAAGATTAATGACAAGTGAGAAGAGAGAGGGCATTAAAAAAATAAATACATCAAATCAAACAATGTTGTATTTAAAAAATCAAGAATATCTGGGCTGTAGAAAAGTCAGTCCTTCAACATCCTGAGTGGCGCAGTGGTCTAAGGCACTGCATCTCAGTGCTAGAGGTGCCAATACAGACCCTAGTTCGATCCTGGGCTGTATCACAACCGGCCTTGATCGGGCGGCGCACAATTGGGCCAGCGTCGTCCGGGTTAGAGGAGGCCGGGGTAGGCCGTCATTGTAAATAAGAATTTGTTCTTAAGTGACTTGTCTAGTTAAATAAAAACCTTAATAGCCAAAGTTGCCATTCTCAGTCAGACCCCGCTGCACTTCCTCTATGTGAGTCCGCTCCGAATGGATTGGGTTACTTGCCAAAACCTCAACTGTGTTCACATGGAAACTGGGTTTATTTGTGCGACCACACATAGGATCCTATCAGTTTGATACACTGTATCCATGGGATTCTGAGAAGTCAACTCCAAGGGGAAATGTGCTGGGTGTATGATAACATTGTGTGCTGTTCTGAACTGCATGAGAAAACTAAATGGTCATTTTTTGTGCCCAGCTTCCCTTGAGAACGGTAAGCTTTTTGTAGAGTTGCAAACGGGAGTGAAAAGACGATAACTACTGACGTTGCAGCCCTCTTATGTGAAGGACTCTTGGTGAAGACTATGGGAAAGTTCAACTGAAGAGCTGACGGGGAAAAACAGCTCTTTCTTCTTAAAAGAGCTATGAAGGACTTCAGAAAGTAGAATGTGAGTCTATGAAGTGTCGCAGCATTAAAAATCCACTTCTAAAGATAGCTTGACAAACACTTATGATGTCCCAGGGATCATCTATTTGAGGAGGCTTCATGGGCACTCAACGCTCTCTCATCTTTCTCTATTGCTCAAGGGCAGTTGGGTCAATGGCTTAGCGCTGACAGCTGGCTCAGATCTAGCCTCTTTGATGGGCTTATGATGACTGGTAAACGGAACTGGAAATAAAGCGAAGTGACCAGGGACAGACTGGGACCAGGGCCCCACAAACAGGAAAACTTTTTTCCTCGAGGCCCTCATTATTAGCCAATCAATGATCATTCTGCAAAAAAGCCACACTTAAGACCAACCCACCAGCCCACCCAGCATTTGCCCGAACTTCCCTATGGCCAGTCCGTTTCTGGGAGTGACTCAATCGAGCCTAGGACTGGAAATACAGGGAATGCATGTGCTTAAAACTATGGAAAATCCTGACATTTGTGAAAAATGACGCAATACACCATCTTTACTGACCTTCCTTTGAAATACTCCATGTTAGCAATATCCTCATGTTATGGACCCTTGGATTGCTGCAGTAGTTGTAACAATGATAAACCTCGGTTATTTGTCGCCTCACTTCCTCTCAGAGTATTTTTAGAACCCTCAGCAGACACTCTCCCAGGCTGTATTAAATTGCGTTTGTCTCCGGAGGAGAAGGCTACGTCTTTTCACACCACATTCCCTGTCAGGCACGCAGCGCTTCAGCCAAACAGAGCTCATTAACTAGCCATATTTAAAACACTACGGCAGGCCTTTGCTGAGTAAGACCTGGCATTGCATCAAGGAAAACACAGCTGAATCCAGCACCCTGCGCCTGTCTGATTAACCCAGAAAACCAACGTTCAGGAAATGCTCCTGTCGTGATGTTTATCAGGGCATATGTTTACCACTTTCAACCCAGGCAGTGCTATGACCATGCCTGTTAAACATCAGAATTAAAAGGATTCGATTACCGTTCCCGATTGGCAAACCGCAACGAGTGAATTAAATGAAGAGTAGGCTGCGAATAATTGCCTGCCCAGGCTGCCTGGTTCTATACTTCAGTGATTGCTGGGCTTGAATGAGAGACAGACATTGCCTGCCAGTACATGTGAGCAATGTTTGGAGGATGTGTACTTGCAGTTAGTCAGTAGTCAGTAACACCTGGGTCGTATTCACTAGCAACCAAATGGAATGGGCCGAAACAGAGAGGGACCTACATGAGTTGCTACAATGTACACTACTTAATAAACCCCCCCCCACCTCTCTCTCTCTCTTACCCTAGTTGGTTGAACACCCTCTCCTCCAGGCCCAGGTACTTGTGTCTGTCCTCCTCCACCAGGACTCTCTGTCTTTGGACCGGGTCTTCCAGACGTTTCATGGCCTCCGTCAGTTTCAAACTGATCTCCTGCTCAGCCCGCTTCAGCTGCACACACAGAGCCTCCTGGTTCTGGAGCTAGGTAACACACACACACACACACACACACAGTTTTGTGTTTCTTAACCAATCCAATGGGGTTGAAAAGTAGCTGATAGACAGTAGTTGAATGGCTGAGAAGCAATGCTTGACAGATGATATCAAATTGATAACCAGTAACAGTAGATAGGGGCTCCCAGGTGCTGTTTCCCCTCGGTACAGATCTAGGATCAGCTTTCTCTCCCCCAATCCTAAATTTAACCATAAGTGGGGAAAATGCAAAACTGACCCAATATCAGCATCTAGGGGAAACGTAATCTTACTCCTAGATTGAGCATTGGTGGTGTTACCTGCAGCTGTCTCATCTGATGGAGCTGCAGCCGAAGGTCCGAGACGTTCTTCTTGCACTGGAGCAGGTTGGCCTGTAAGGGGGCGGAGCCTGGCGGTATGGGGGTGGAGCCACTCTCAGAGGGTGGTGCTAGGACAGGGGAACCTCCTGAATGAGATCAAATTAAATAGCCACATTTAAAAGCACTACAAGCTAGTCATCTGGTGATAACAAAACTGGAAAGAAAACATAGATTTGGATAGAGGGCTCACTTGCCACAAACATGCTTTATCTAGCTATATAAAAACTGATATAGAAGTATAAATAAAAAAACGGAGAAAACACATATTAATCCATATCATTGAATTATTCATAATGTAGTCTATGCTGTAGAGATGCATTCACAAGTACATAAATCCCTTTCACAGTGTGACGGAAACACTGAGCATTTTGGGGGAAGCATGCAATACACAACTCCCTTATTTACTGCAAATGAAATACCACACAGTCAAAAGTGCACATCCACATAAAAAGTCAAATGTCTCATCTGAGATTGAATGGACGGAGTAATGTAGTAATGTTATCTCTCCCTCCTTTTCACTTCCAGTCTGTGTGCGTCCCAAATACTACCCTATTCCCTATGTAGTGCTCTACGTTTGACCAAAGCCCTTAGGGAAGCAGGCAATACAAAGTAGTGCACTATATAGGGAATAGGGTGCCATTTGAGATGCCACCTCTGTGAGGTATTGGCCTGGCCACAGCCCAGCGCTCGCCTCGCGCATTTCCAAACACATTCCCCACAGCCACGTTGGTTCCTGGTTTAATATTCCTAATGTTAAGTAATGAGGGCCTGCGCTTCCCGTGGCGTCTTCCCCGCTGCCCACAGAAGCACACGGGTACTTACATTGGCAGTGCCGACTGAAATAGACTGCCGACCGCCAACCTCACCATGGCTACCTCCCAAATGGAACGCTATTCCCTATGTAGTGCACTACTCTTGACCAGAGCCCCATCAAACTCTGGTCAAACGTAATGCACTGTGTAGGGTATAGGGAGCAATTTGGGACGCAATCACTGTGAGAAATGAGAGACAGGAGACGGGTTCGCCTGCTGTCGAAAACAACCGCCAGACGTAATGTCCTCTGGCCTTGGAGACTGACGACAGAATGACTCTTGACAAGCCATGCCAACTGCAGTTGTATTGACAGTAACTGAAGTTGAATCCAATTACACTGTTTCTCCCATTCAGAATGAGAGTAGTATGACCTACGACCTTTGAACCCTGACCCTGAGGTTGAGTTCTGTCTCTGGGGCGCTTGTTGTCAACAAGTGGGAGTGGCACACCGTCACTAAGCCACTCAAGTCCCTTAGCGGAAGAGAAAAAGTCACTGCCCAGTGTCAAAACAATGAGAGAGTGGAATGTTCTTAGTGAATGAGAGAGAGAGAGAGAGAGAGAGAGAGAGAGAGAGAGAGCACTCCCTCCACACAGAGCAGGTGCTATTGTCACTGTGTAATCCCTCTCCAACATTCACCACACAGTCCTCTCATAGTGAGTGACAGCTGCACAGACCTGAAGTGCAGGTTTCGGATGAGTGCTGTTCATGCGTGTCACACTGTCTGCGTCCCAAATGGCACCCCTTTCTATGGCACTACTATACCCTAGGGCTCTGGTCAAAAATGGTGCACCATACAGGGAACAGGGGTGACATTTAGGATTCATCCACTGTTTGGAGACCAAGACGATGCTCTTGTGATGGTTATGAAGTAACAACAAGGAAATATTTGAGAAATCAAGAGCAATATGAGCCATAGTCAATTCTTCATGTACTGTATTTGATGACGGGGGAACGAAGAAGAAGAAGAAGAAGAAGAAGAAGAAGAAGAAGAAGAAGAAGAAGAAGAAGAAGAAGAAGAAGAATGTGAGGAGTTGTTTTCATTCCGCCGTCCTCGACATTGCATTTCTTTTAACTCACATCTACCCTGACCGCTAGCTAGACAAGATTGAAACATCTTGGTGGGATCGAGAAATAATACATCTCTCTTGTTTTAAGTAATGCTTTCAGCAGCACATATTCAGTTAGTTGAGAAATAATAAATCTCTCTTGTATTAAGTAATGCTTTCAGCAGCACATATTCAGTTAGTTGAGAAATAATAAATCTCTCTTGTATTAAGTAATGCTTTCAGCAGCACATATTCAGTTAGTTGAGAAATAATAAAACTCCCTTGTTTTAAGTAATGCTTTCAGCAGCACATATTCAGTTAGTTGCCTCCCTCCCCCGCCTAGAGTGACAAGAGAGGATTTGAGGGGAATATGAGTCGGCTGACTGACTGGGTGTTTCAATGGTGCAGTAGGGGAAAGCATATGGCAGACTGTGTTGAGTGACATTAAGAGACGTGTCTGTGCAATGCATCATGCGGGAAACATGGGGGATATGCAACAGAAAACTGTATCACTAAGTAGATCACGGTTACGTCCCAACTGGCACCCTATTCCCTATATAGCGCACTACTTTTGACCCGGGCCCACTATATACGGAATAGGGTGCTATTTGGGACGCAAAGCATAACGAGATACATGGAGAAGGGTAATAACGGTCTTCCTGACCTGCACTGTGTGCACTATGAACCGGAGACGCTTGCCTTGATGTCTTCATGGGCCGTTCACTACGCACACACAGACAGGAAGAGAAAGAGAACATTAATTCTGTTGAATCACAATAGAAGAGAATTAATACAAAAACCCTGGGCACTGTCCTGGCGTTAGGGTTGACAAATATTAGTAAAAGCATTGTAGACGTACAGACAGCCATACAGTATGGTTGGACAGACTGACATAGACGGACGGGTTAACACGATGGCTGTTAGGAGCAGTCTGTTCCCATAGTAAGCCATCCCAATTTCATTCCAGTCATGGTGCACTCATTGAGATTGTTGATTGGAAACTCAAGCAAACACAGTAGCACAAGATCTCCACAGAGAAGGTTGAAATACAAAGATAACTGCAGCCAGTCAATATCTCACCCCTCGTCCACACTATTTCCCCCTGACAATGTGCTGTGTACCTTAGGCTGGCACAGATTGCTAAAATTGAGAGCTAGTTTATCTATTATTATCGTTGTCCACTTTGGCTGGGGCAACCTGGGCTTATCTCTGAGAACTCAATGTCCCACGCTGCCTCACTTCTTCATCTTCTCGCTTACCTGAGAGCCTCGTTGGTGCCACTAGTGTTTGGGGACTTTAAAAGTGCATGCTGAACAAGACCAGTCAAGCTGGCAATCTGTTGCTCCATTGCCTTCATTCGCTCTCTGCAGGAAACATCAGAAAATTAAGCTTTTTTTTTTTCTATCTTAGAACATTCATGAATACCTTTATGAATCATTTATAGATGGGGTTTCTGCTATATAAACAACAGTTAAATGCACTGTTAAAGCAATAGCTGGCCAAAAGTAAGTGTTCCAAGCTGTCAAACTACCACGCTAAGGTAGTGAATGCTCGATTCAGGCACAAATAAATGTTATATTCCAGCTAACAACTTCGACCACTTAAGCATGTCTGCTTTGCCCTCCCTGAGTCTGCCTGGAATAGTCTATAAAAACGAGTGGGCTAATCTGAATGTCTAAAAACAAGACAAGAGTTGTCTAGTAGATTTAGCCCAGAGGTTGGAGATGATTTGAGGTGAGTTGTGGAATAAAACAATAGCCTGTGCCAATAGTGGCCGGCGCCTGGACGAGAGATTAGGCGGGCGACGCAGAGAAAACCAAAGACGGGGTGGTGAAGAGGGATCCTTATGCTTGGTGACCGGTGAGGCTCAGACATAGAGAAGCACTGTGTTTCCATATGTCATCACTTATCTAATGGCATGGGAGCGGAGGGGCTAGATGAGGACAAGAGAAATGACAGTGATCCCGACTGTACTGCCCCCAGACAATGTACTGGGGTACTGAAATGCAAAGTCTTCTTGTACCTATACGGAATGCGCTTTGTGCATGGAAGTACAACTCATGCTTGAAGGCCACTCTGCAGTTATAAAGTAAGTGACCTAAAATACCGTTTTTGTTTGACATGTGAAGTACCTTCCGACTAAAACTCCTTCTTTCCTAAAGGCCTGGGCCATTTAAGATGGGTTACGTCCTAAATGAAATTTCCCCCCCGGGGGATCAATAAAGTACCTATCTATCTATCTATCTATCTATCTATCTATCTATCTATCTATCTATCTATCTATCTATCTATCTATCTATCTATCTATCTATCTATCTATCTATCTATCTATCTATCTATCTATCTATCTATCTATCTATCTATCTATCTATCTATCTATCTATCTATCTATCTATCTATCTAAATGGCACCCTATACCCTACATAGTGCACTACCTTTGGCAAGAGCCCTATCTTGGCTTATATAGGGCTCCGGTCAAAAGTCATGTGCTATGTAGGGAATAGGGTATCATTCGGTCGGCAGCCGTGGTGTTTGTGCCATGCAGGTGGTCCTAGTGATCTGTTCCCCTGCTTCAGCTGTTTCGGAAAGCCCAGGTCATATGCAACCAACCTGGTCAATATTTTATCTGGTTTTCCTGAGCAATGCACACATCGCCCCCCCCTAGCCCTCCGGTCAAATGCAATTCCAATGAAACCACGTATGATTGTATGGCTGAAGTATGTCCCTCATGCCCTCTCCTGTATTTGTGAGTTACGTTGTTCGTGCAACCAGAACCAGCCTAGTTGAACTGACCACAGAAATGACTGTCGGAGCATGCAGACAGTGGGTTATTAAAACAACAATCAATTACTGCGTTGGCTTGGTTTACTCTGTCAAATACTCTCTTCAACTGGAATAAGCTATTCATACAAATAGAGCTAGTCACACACAGACCTAAATGGTGTAGTTGAAAGACACAATAAGACAAGACAATACATAACAACAACACACTGTTATAATAGCCCACTGTGCTAAATGTGATGACCTTGACAGGATGGGCCAGACACACAGTGTGTGTGTATATGTGTGTGTGTGTGTGTGTGTGTGTGATACAAGGCAGACTACAACATCTCTGCCCTGCAGTGGTGATGATGAGACGATGAGATGAACACAAGAGCAGCCCACGGTCACAGTTAGGATGGTGCAGGGATGCAGTGTTAGTTCATCCATGCTCCCATGCAGTATCATACCCTTTCACAGACCAACACCCCACACTACCCCACCTGTCCCACATCAGGTCCCCCGGGTTGGCTTACCGTGTCTGGGGGTCGCTGGCTGGAGGGATAGGACAGTGACCCTGGAGGTCCGGCACAACTGGAGACGCCATGTTGCTCCTGCTTTTGACCACTTCCTCCTTTCTGAAGGTCTGGCGAACAGACGAGGAGCGCTCCAGTGGAATACCGCCATGAGGAGGTGGGGCCCCGTGGATGTCAATCATCCTCACTTCTGCCATCCTGTGGGGGGAGGGGGGCGGGGTCTTGGAGCCCAGCGTGGGCAGCTGGCTGTCTCCATACTTCCTGGACTTCTGGCGGTAGAGTGAGGGTTGCTCCATGGCCTCGGTGGGGCTGGGCCCGCTGTAGGAGCCCGTGGAGCGGATGGAGGCGCGGTGGTAGCCAGCCAGGCTGCCGTGGTCCACCATGTCCCCAGGAGGAGGGTGCCCTCCATGGGAAGGGCTGTGGCCCATCCTCCCCTCGTGGAGAAGGTACGGGTCAGCGTAAAGACCCTCTCCCCCTCTCACCAGGCTGTGACTCTTACCGCCCAGGTCCTCATCGGGCTTGACGTCCCGCCTCTCCAGGATGGCGCTAGGGCAGGGCGACACAGAGCGCACGGGAGGGGTGGTGTTAGAGATGCGCTCCCGGGGCATAGTGGCACTGCAGGGCATGGACCCCGGGCGCGGGCCAAAGGGGATCCGGGAGGGCGAGGGGGGCATGGAGTGGGCCGTGGTTGGGGACAGGGAGCCCTGCATGGGGTGGTGTGGAGGGTGGCCCATAGGAGGGTGTCTGGGGGAGTGCTGGCCATCTCTGCTGGCGCACGTCATCTCTCTGTGCATCTGGAGGAAACCAAAAACATTAAATCACGCTATTACTACTTTACACATTACTCTACCATATTTACCAAACACAGTAGTGTGTCAGTGGAGGTTGAAGTTGCACCGCTAATGGTTAAGGTTAGGAATGGGGGAGGGGAAGCTGATCCTAGATCTGTATCTAGGGACAACTTCACCTTGGCGCATCAGGTGTCACAGCCCTCAGGTAGTCGGTCATGACACCTCCATCTGCATGTCTAGGAGCTAAAGATTGTTTGTTTATATATATTTATATATAAAGTTTGTTTATATATATATTTTTTATATATTTTTTTATTTATTTCACCTTTATTTAACCAGGTAGGTCAGTTGAGAACAAGTTCTCATTTACAACTGCGACCTGGCCAAGACAAAGCAAAGCAGTGCGACAAAAAAACAACAGAGTTACACATGAGAATAAACACACGTACAGTCAATAACGCAATAGAAAATCTATATACAGAGTGTGCAAATGTAGTGCAAAATGCAGTAAGGTTAGGAAGGTAGGACAATAAATAGGCCATAGTGGTGAAATAAATTACAGATTAGCATTAACACTGGAATGATGGATGTGCAAATGATGATGTGCAAATAGAGTTACTGGAGTGCAAATGTGCGAAAATAATAAAATAAATATGGGGATGAGGTACTAGGGTGGGCTATTTACAGAAGGGCTATATACAGGTGCAGTGATCAATAAGCAGCTTTGACAGCTGATGCTTAAAGTTAAAAGAAAATAATAAGTGAAAAGAATAATCAGAAGAGTTGTCCAAGAGCCAAGGACCACTTGTGGAGAGCTTCAAAAAGACCTGCAATTAGCAGGTACTGTTGTCTCAAAGAAAACAGTAAGTAATGCACTCCACCGCCATGGCCTGTATGCACACTCACCACGCAAGACTCCATTGCTGAAAAAAAAGCATGTTGAAGCTCGTTTAAAGTTTGCTGCACAACATTTGGAACAGCCAGTGAAATACTGGGAGAATATAGTGTGGTCAGATGAGAGCAAAATTGAACTGTTTGAAAGTCATAATACACACCATGTTTGGAGGAGAAATAGCACTTCACATCACCCTAAAAACAGCATACCAACAGTGAAGTTTGGAGGTGGGAACATCATGGTGTGGGGCTGCTTCAGCCAATCACCTGACTTAAATCCCATTGAAAATCTATAGAAAGAACTGAAGATCAAGATTCATAGAAGAGGCCCACGGAACCTTCAAGATTTGAAGACTGTTTGTGTGGAAGAATGGGCCAAAATCACAACAGAGCAATGCATGAGACTAGTTTCTCCATACAGGAGGCGTCTTGAAGCTGTCATTACCAACAAAGGCTTTTGTACAAAGTATTAAATAAATATAAGTAAGTGTGTTCAATACTTTTTCCCTGTGTCATTTCACATTATTACACATAACTTAATTTCTGAACTTATTTGTTTTGGTTTCTTTGTATGTATGGATTACTTGGGTTGTTACCAACATCTGGTGAAAATGCCATGTCAATTGCACCGTTGGAAATATATTTACTGAGAAAAATGGTGACGTGTTCAATACTTATTTCACCCGCTGTATATATATATTTTGGCCCATATATATATATATATATATATATATATATATATATATATATATATATATATATCCCAAGCTGCTTGCCTATTGTCCTGTAGCCCATCCCAGCCTTGTGCAGGTCTACAATTGAATCCCTGATGTCCTTACATAGCTCTCTGGTCTTGGCCATTGTGGAGAGGTTGGAGTCTGTTTGATTGAGTGTGTGGACAGGTGTATTTTATACAGGTAATGAGTTCAAACAGGTGCAGTTAATACAGGTAATGAGTGGAGAACAGGAGGGCTTCTTAAAGAAAAACTAACAAGTCTGTGAGAGCCGGAATTCTTACTGGTTGGTAGGTGATCAAATACTTATGTCATGCAATAAAATGCAAATGTATATTTTAAAATCATACAATGTGATTTTCTGGATTTTTGTTTTAGATTCCGTCTCTCACAGTTGAAGGGTACCTATGATAAAAATTACAGACCTCTACATGCTTTGTAAGTAGGAAAACCTGCAAAATCGGCAGTGTATCAAATACTTGTTCTCCCCACTGTATATATGGAGTGAGGTCACCCCCAAACACACCCTGTCAGCATCCCAAATGGCACCCTATTTCCTATGTAGTGCACTACTTTTGACAAAGGCCCATAAGGCTCTGGTCAAAAGAAGTGCACTAAGTAGGGAATAGGGTGCTATTTGGGATGAAACCCATTACTCTCTAACCCAGTTAGGACAATAAGGCATGAGAACGCAGGGATTATCGTGTGAATAACTCCCATCTCGGGCTGTTCTGAGGCTTGACGTGGAGTGTGTGGCCTTATCTGTCCAACTATTGTTTGTGGAGATATGCTCTGATGAAGGTCGACTGAACGAAATTAAAAACATTTGCATCTGACTGGAAGTGCGCAGAGACTTTTTCCTGTTTCTCCAATTTTGCCTTTTACCTCCAGCATCTTTACAGATCAGCTCTGGGTGTGCGGTACATTGCGCCTATTATATAAAACGGTTACCAACATAATTAAAAAAAAAGATGAATGACATGTTTTTATTGAAAGTGTTATTTGATCCTTCCACCAAGAAATATAGTCCAGGCCAGTTGTTAGTTCAGAGAGTCTGAAGTTGCTAGCCAAACGAGCTGGTTGTCCATTACAAAAGTTCTAAGAAAAAAAGGGTTGCCATGTAGGCAAGCTACTTCTCCTTTGCTAGCTGGCCAACTAAAGCTAACGCACAATAACATAAAACTACACAGGAAAAGTTAACGTATGCGATTTTCCACATGTGAAATCATGTGCTTTTTCTGTAAGCATGGCATGGTGGAGAAAACACTGCAACATTATCGCACAGGTCGGAGAGGCAGGCAGCAAGGTTTAGACAAACCCCAACTGTTGCAAACCAAAATATGCTAGCCTAGTATATAATGTTCAGACACTATTGTCCAGGGGAGATTAAGTTTATAAATTGCCTGGCTGGGCTGTGGGACAGTGGATAACTCAAAATGGGTTTGGTTTCGGTTCAAACTATTTATAAAATGGTAATTCCAAAGCCAAAAATTGTGAACATTCAATTACCAAAACATAAAAAATATTCAGGCATACATTGGGTTAAAATCTATAGAAAAATAGGAAATTACTATGAAATAATACAATATTTATTTGATTACTTTATTATTTTTCATTCCTTAAAGTCATCATCTCATCTCCGCTCAGGCAGTACCAGTCACCCAGTCAGACCATCTAACTTTATCTATCCGCTCCCCATACGGTACTGTCTTTAGTCTTCCTTAGCTAGCCTGTCTAAGTATGCTGCAGAGTTGTTCTTCAAAGTAGATAAGGAATACTTTCAAAAACTGTCTCGTCATTGTAGATTCCTCTCTCATACGGTCTATGTGTATCTCACCTAACATAGCAGGCGTAAAAGTATATCCGTCCTGCAATCTGTATATAATGACGAAATGCACATCTCCGCCCTAACAATGGGAGTCATTGTCCTAAAGGCGGGAAGGCAGGCGACAAGCTTAGGTCCAAAATAAGCCCATAGAAACGCATTGGGCTTATTTCGGACAGATTTTTGGCAAGAGTGAAACCTTTCGCTATGCCTCTTCCCCTCTGATCTGTCTCTGTCCGAGCCAGAAAACAAAGGCACAATGGATTATGGTCAGTGTAATTTCGGCCCTGATTTAGGTTGAATATTTGCTTAATGAAAACTCCAGCGTCCCACATAGTTCTTGACTTGACTTATCTCGTGAATGATTTGATTTCTCTTTGTTTTACTAAATGGAAATTCAAATAATTGAACCGACGTCGGTCAATTAGTTGTTTAATAACCAAAAAACAAAAACAAATGTTGGTTAATCGCTCAGCACTAGTTGACAGGCATTACCCGGGGATTGTTGTGAATAACTCTCTGCTATCAACCAATCAGCATCCAGGATCCAAACAACCAGTTTTATAATTGGTTTTCAACCACATGTTTAGAGAAAAGAATATCACATCAGCACATTCTCAGGGTGAGAAAACAGTTGATCTTAAGTTCTGTTAAGGCCACAGGGATACTTTCCCCTTATCAATAGTTTACTAACATTTCACAGACACCCCACATAGACTTTACCCCAAGGCTCTAAAATAAGATTTGACATGAAAACAAGATTTGAGGATAAGATAAGGTTTGAGGATTTTGGCAGCATATTCCCATTTATTTTAAGCTTGGTGATTTCTTTAAGGCTCATGCAAGCTTGTGAGCTCAATTGCCCCTGGTTGCTGATAACAGTGTGCCTTTAAAAACAGCCCACATTTGAAAACACTGAGAGAGAAGGATTTCAACTATGTGCCTACAGGCAGGAAAGAAGTAGCTGGTAAATTAACAACAGGTTCCGTCGTCTGGCACAGCCTTTTTAAACAGACAGCAAAACAGGCAGCTTGGCCTGCAACGACCACCCACGAAGGACCCCAGAGTACCTGTGGACGTTGAAACTATGAAACTAACGTCATTCAGCTACAGCTGAGTAAAACGAAAGGCATATAACTGAAGCAGCTCTCTGATTTATGGAGTTAAAAGTTAAAAGTGGAGGGCAGGGAGTATTCAGAGGTCTTTACACAGAGGAGTGTACGGGTCCGCGTTGTGCGAGAGAGTTAATGTCTTCAGGATGCACTTCTACTGCTGTGGTTTAGTGGTTTTTGTGGCCAGCCACCTGCTTCGGAGGCAAATGAAAAGTCTAACATAAATTATCTAATTATCTGATCTGAATCAACGCAATGCTTCCACACACTTTACATACATACGTTTCTGTTACAGGAGCCTGGGGTTACTGTAGCTTAAAAGCAGTCCCCCACTCTACTGTACTAATACATACTATATACTTTATACAAGCATCAACATGTTTACAGCTGTGTCAATACTGGTAGTCCCAATATTATGCTCTTAGAAGTCACGTTTCGCACACATGATGGCTGTTGGAGCTGTTTTGTATACAGTGACTTTCTTTGACTAGGCCACTATTTTGATCTATTTCTACGTGTTTTGTTGTTCATACTTGAAAAATCCACTTTCATCTCCCTGCTCTCTCTGTTTAAATGCTAATCCCACCCTTTACATGATTCCATATGGTGACTGTTTGATGCCCCGCGTATGACCACAAAGAGTTCTCTCTGAAGTCAGTTTAAATGTGCCCTTGCCAAGGTGGTAGTCATAGTTTAAGAGAGAGATATTGCCCATGGACTGTCATCATAACAGTGAATAGCCCTATTTGCTCACCCAAGGACTCCAGTGGAGACCAACTGAGATACAATGTGTCTCACTACTTCTCCATCAGAACTCTTTCATGTTCAGCCAATCCTGATTCCTGTGGGCGTGTATCTGGTCTGGTGCAGGACTCTAATAGCCTGATGTAGTCCTCATTTGAGACCCTCCCAGACTTGCTGTCCTTCTAATGAGAACCTTAAGGAGGCAGTGAGAAAGAGAGAGATCGAGGTCTTTAAAAAGTCCACATGAGCCAAACTCAAACCAAATGTTCCCAATATCACTGCTTGTTCACCGCCCATCTTCAGATGTGTTTATTTATTTATTAAAGGTAATGTTTTATATGTCCGCAGACAAACCTGGAACTCCTGCCTTATAAGGTCATGATATTGAAAATGCAAAGTGGTCTTGCAAGAGGATGAAAGGAATTGCATACTTCAGGTAACAATTGACAAGCCATCACAGACTGCATAGAACAGCTGTGCTCGACTACATACAACTACTTGGGGCCTTTTCTTTGTTAGGACGCGTATGTAGTACTACGTACACCTTGGCAAAGAAAATAGCCATCCTATCAAACCATCAGAGAAACCGTTTTGACATTGAGCATTTCCAAGAGAGGAGACGTGTGTAAACATTTGACTTGGACAGTGAGAGTTTGAACTCAGGCTTTCCATTGGTCTCTATTACACGTTGTTTCCAGAATATTCCCGGACAGACTTTTTTTGAACATATAGAATACAAATAAAGATGGTGTGTTGTCACTTATCAGCCAATGAGTGAGTTTGTCTTTGTTAGGTGTGGATCCAGCCCAGCCTGAGTTTCTGTTCAGGCTTTTTGCTTTTGTCTCTCTTCACCTCTCTCACACACATCAGACGTCAAAATCCTCCCTATTATGCAGCTCCTTGCTGTTCACTTCTAGAAAGAACCATTCAGTAAACACTTAATCATTTCTGAAACGTGAAACATGACTTATGTATTTTATACAGTATCCTGTATCTTTCTTAATGCATGCTCGTTGATAAGCCTTGTGGGGAATGAAAGAATCTATAGAATTCCCCCTTCTAGATTCAGTTTTGGTTTCTACAGGTGTAACCTATGACTCATACCTGAAGTGAACAATGGCTTGTTTGTTACACCTAGAAGCAGGAAGGAGGATTAATTGTTGGAGGCTAGCATGGGAAGACAATTACCCTTCTCACCTTTCTCAATATCCAGCTGTGAAGATGTGAAAGTACTGGAATGGAAAGGTGTCCTATTTTCAGGGGGGGGGGGGCTTCCAACTGAGTTATTGAAGTAGAAGGGATGGAGTTACCACCTATACAAGCAGAATGCTGTACCCAATTAACTCCTCTGTGGTTATAGCGCCCCGTCAATTTAAAATGTATAGGGAACAGATTAGAGTGGCAGCATGTCTTAAACCTTAACTGGTTGAGCATTTTGGTCTGTTTTGCCCTGTAGTCACATCCAGTTTGGAAGCCTTTGTTAGCAGTGATATGAAACACCAACTATTCATTAATATTCTGTAATGTTTGTAAACACTTTACTTAGTAGCCAACCTGCTTGCACCAATCCCTTTTAATTACAGTACAATACTGTGAAATACAAACCCCTCCCATCAATTCATGTATTAATGAACTTTTTTTTTTACAGTATAATACAGTCAATTAAACGGTATTGTACTGTGTGTCATTACGCAGTACTTGCTTCTATAACGTATTCAGAATTTTACTTGCCACTGAGCTGCCTGTAAGCTACTGTAAAATTCACGGTAACCCCTTTACAGTGTACTAATAACTGTTGAACACATGTAGTCACCATGTGAGCATGGCTACCACTAACTTATTTAAACCCACTAAATCGGGGTTTCCCCCCCAACACATCTATAAACAATATCTTAGAGGAAAATAAATGGAGACCAATAGCAGAAATACGATCTCACTGGTTTCTTTAGAAAAGACAGGACAATGGATAACCCTACTGAGACATGCAGTAGTGTTCTTCCACTCCAAACACTGCGTTTAAACAGGTGCAGGCCTCATTTGGTTACTGTATTGGCCTTTTCCTAGAATGCCAGAGTTTGGTTTCACAATTAAAAAAGCCGGCAAACACAAGGAGGCATCACAACATTGTTTGTCTCGAACATGTTTAAGAAAAACATCTGCACTCTTAACTTCACATCTGTCAAGAATAAAGCCACTTGTGTGTGTGTGTGTGTGCGTGCGTGCACATATTTGCGGGTGTTAAAATCTCGGTGTTGAGGTAAAAAGTGTTGTGATTCTTATATCTGAGTGTTGTTTCTAGAGGGATTGAAATTGATGTCACCTTGAGTGAATAAATGAAGTGTGTAACAGCATCAGCTATCATAAAGTGTTAATTTAAGTCTGAATTTGTAACACCCATTGTTAGATTATCAACACTTTGAAAAGTGTTAGTTTAACACCATTTCGGTAGGTCACATATTTGACCAAGAAAGTGTTACATTTAACACTGTGGGTGTTAAAATTCACATCGCAAATTTGCTTTGTGAGAGTGTGTGTGGACACTTCAGTATTAAAATGTGTATATGACTTTTCCCAGTCTGTATTTAAAGGGCAACCTGCCATAAACTAATGGCTCAATTGCATAAAAACAACTGTGCAGTCATTATATATCATAGCAAAACATTTCATAGATATAATTTGATTCATTTGTAAAATTTAAGCAGAGGAAGTATTGCAGACCAGCCACTACGAATCCACTTTAGCGTTCAAGATACTGTACACAATTATAGCTCTATCACTTCATGAGCAGATCCTTAAATAGGGCAATCTGTGATCTTGAAGAATATAACCTCTTTGTTGCTTTTTGAATCCCAGATTGCCTTTGTCAATATTGCTAGTCATATCGGTTGGCTCTGATGAGATCAAAGTCCATAACCTAACGAGACAGGCAACTTTATCTCAATCTCATACACCAGTGCCTGACCAGAACAAATAAACTCAAACCTGTGGGTGCGTGTGTTTGTGGGCCTGCATATGTGCATGTGCGTGTGTGTGTGTGTGTGAATTGCTTCTGAGGGTTAAACAGTGAGGAAGCTGATAAGACAGGTCATTAAAAACTGGGTTGCGTAATGTTACGTACCCATGTAGTGTGTGTGTGTGTGTGTGTGTGTGTGTTAACATTTCATACCAAAGCTCATAAAATATGTGTACTCCTACTTAAACAATCAACTTGTTTTCTGCCATGCATGGAGTAGTTGTTTTAGAAATAGTGGCTTCTCCCTTGTTTCCTATGTGTTCCAGTCGTTTCAATAAAACACTATACCTGTATTCACAGGTTATAAAGGCAGACCGAAGCACAGTTTCATAAATAAGCGAGAGAATAGATAAATAAAAGTAGACTCAATGCCACTTTATTTATCGCTGATGTCCTGTAATAAAGCCAAACACCGTAGAATCTGATAACACACTCCACCTCCCATAAAGCAAATCTACCGTCTCTCTAGAAAGACACAACGCATGATGCTGGGGTCCATTGAAACGGCCATTGGGATTGGGATAACTGTGTGGGTGCGTGTGCACACGTGTGTGCTGCATGGCAATCCACATCAAATCGAATCAAAGCTTTATTTATACAGCACATTCCAGACGTGGATGGAAACACAATAGTGCTTCACAGGAGAAAAAAAAAGTATAAAAACAATGAAAATAAAAACGGAAATATTTAATACGCAACAAACATAAGAGGGTAAAAGAAATACAAGAATAACAATAACAGAAAGACTAAAAAGCACCCTAAGGAAAAGCAAAGCTAAAAAGGGGTGTCCACACTTTCGGCCTCTCTGGCAGGCTATTCCAGAGGCTGGGGGCATAGTAACTAAAGTCTGCCTCCCCATGCCTCTCGGTCCTAGGCTTTGGGAGAGTTAAAAGGCCAGTGCCAGAGGACCTGAGGGACCTGCTGGGTACATAACTTAAAAGCATGTCTGACATGTATTGCGGCGTAAAATCATGGATTGATTTAAAAAAACAACAGAAACCAATCTTAAAATGGATTCCAAAACTCACAGGCAGTCAGTGCAGAGACCTTAAAACCGGTGTAAAGTGTGCTCTCCGTCTGGTCTTGGTCAGTACCCGTGCTGCAGCATTCTGTATGTTTTGCAGTTGACCAATGGGTTTCTTGGGGAGACCAGACAGGAGAGCATTACAGTAGTCAAGCCTGCTTGTAATAAAAGTCTCTGTATCAGCCTGAGAGAGAAACAACAGCCGCACCTTGGCAATGTTCCTCAGATGGTAAAAAGCTATTTTGGTCACATGGAGACTTCTCTCAGCTAGATAGATAAAGCATCGGCGAGGATAAGGGAGGACAGGGGTCAGTTGACCAGAAAAGATTAGGGGAGGAACACACAAGGAATGAGGTCTTTGCGCTTTAGTTCTGCTACATCAGCAGGAAACCAACAGGAGGAGGCAGCAGCCTTGTGGCAGATTAGCAGGAGATTTGGAGAAGAAAGGACAAGCCCTGTGAATGGAGTTCAATTCCTTTCGGAGAGCTGCACTAAGGCACACACAAGGCTCCCTCGACCCCCCCCCCCCCCCCCCCCCCCGAAATTAGGCACTGAGAACTGAAGACCCAGAAGAAACAGACTAAGGAATACGGGGGCATTCCACTACCCAGACGCTGAAAGGGAGGGATGAGAGGGAGGACAGGAGAAAACAGCGGAGGGAACGATAGAGGGAGAGGGGAGGATAGAGGGAGGATGTGGGGAAGGAGGGCTAATAAGGGAGGTTAGGAGAAAAAGCGGGGATTAATAAGAGAGAGAAGAGGAGAGGGGAGGATAAAGGGAGAGGTTGGGGTAGAGCCCCCATAGACAAACTAGACTTGCCTACTCCCTACTGGAGCTGTTTCTGTGTGAACGGCTGGCATGTTGCAAATAATACCTGTCGTTTTTTTTACACAAGCACCACAGCAGGTTTCCTTTGCCCAGACAGAAATGTAATAAGGAAGACTGGACCGTACCAGTCTGTGACAGGTTTACCCTACAGCCCGAGGTTAGACCAGCGGCTCGTCTGGTTCAGTATTCCAGTTTAGATGCTCCTCAGATGGGTCAGTACTCACCCTGGTGTCAACGTTGGTGGGTCTGGGGCCGTGACTGAAGGCCTGTGCTGGTTCCTTGTGGTACACCTTCAGGCAGGAGTGATCTGTGATATTCCTGTGGGGGGGAGGGAGAAACGTCCAGAAGGAAATGAGGAGCCCAGAATATATCAGTATTGGACAGCGGTCTCCTATACCCAGACATTTGTGTGTACTCTGACATGGCTATTTCGTACAGTCCACAGTCTGCTGTACTGGCTGTACTGAGCCATCGTGGTGTTCTGTCAAAAAAAAGTGTCCAGTGGTGTTACAGTGAAAAGTATCCCTCAAATAAATCAATAAAGCTACGTCTCTTCTTCTGTCTTCGTTTTCCGTGTCAGTTATTACTTAGCCGGCCAGCGAGGAATGAATATGTGATAACTTTTACAGCCCTGATAAAATAGTCACAAAGTATACATCAAACCGCCGCAAGAACACTACAGATAGAGATAGAGCCAGAATACTTGTTTTCCCTTCGAGCCTTCAAAATCACAGGAGGCTGCTGAGGGGAGGATGGCTCATAATAAAGGCCGGAATGGAGCAAATGGAATGGAAACCATGTGTTTGATGTATTTGATACCATTCCACTCATTGCGCTCAAGCCAGGCTAATGCTAAAGCTACATGTGCCTGTGCAAATAGTCACTTTCTGCACAGAGTGGAGAATGTGGCCACCTTGGCTACAGCTCACTCGCTCACTTTAAATCTGCGGCTCTGGAAGAAACAAGGCTGTTTATGGGTTATTTTCCAATCCTTTTGTCCTGCCAACTGAGCAGCGATGAAACGTGTCAAAACACATGAAATCGGCCTCAGTTGAACTTTCCACTTTCTTCTACCATCACATGGGTGAAAATGAGAGGAAGAGGCTCTGAGACTGGTTGCGACCCAGATGGCACCCTATTTTCTATGTAGTGCACTACTTTTGACCAGGGCCCATAGGCAAACCGATAGGGCTCAGATCAAAAGTAGTGCACTATATAGGGAATAGGGTGCCATTTGGGACTCATACACTGTGTTGTTTGGGTTTGTTTTGGTGGAAATAAAGCTTCTTCCACTACTGTAGGGCACCACACCCTGAGCCCTTTCATCCACACAGCTCTTGAGTTGACTGGAAAGTGGGGAGGAAGAGGATCTGTAGCAGGCTGCTTACAGCCCGGATCACTTCCTGTGTCAAGTGAGATCCCTTCCTGTGCTGGGATAGCTCATTAGACAGGAATTGCCTAAAGAGAGGAGAGAGGAAGGCTGCTGGGTAGCCCTGAGGACCTTACAGGGGTGAGACTGAGACGACACATTGGGAAGCAAACCCCAAATAACCTACTCTATAACCAAGTCTGGGAAAATAAAGATGAAACACACACACACACACACACACACACACACAGGTACTGGACAAAAAAACCACACCCATTTACCTGACATCGGTGAGCTCATAGTACATGTTCCTCATGTCGTCTTTGACATAGACAGCCACACTGGGAGACTCCAGCATCTTCATGGTGAGCTGCTGGGGGAAGGCACTCACAAACAGAGCCCTGATGGTGTCTCCACTGGTGATCTCATTGGGCATCCGGATCTGCTTGGTCTCGTCTCCGTACTGCAGGTACAGCACGCCTGGGGAGAACAGAGGGAGGAGAGGGGGTTAATGGAGGCTTACTGAGGGGTTGATGATGATCTGGTGGCTCTTAACCATGTAGCTACAGAGGTGTCACATCAGTGTTGTGTCAGTGACATTGTCCCAAATGGCACCCTATCCCCTAGGCTTATAATTATAATTAATAGAGTGCCACTTGGGACGCATAGTGTATTTACAGTTGAAGTCAGAAGTTTACATACACCTTAGCAAAATACATTTAAACCCAGTTTTTCACAATTTCTGACATTTAATCCTAGTAAAATTCCCTGTCTTAGGTCAGTTAGGATCACCACCTTATTTTAAGAATATGAAATGTCAGAATAATAGTAGAGAGAATGATTTATTTCAGCTTTTATTTCTTTCATCACATTCCCAGTGGGTCAGAAGTTTACATACACTCAATTAGTATTTGGTAGCATTGCCTTTAAATTGTTTAACTTGGGTCAAACGTTTCAGGTAGCCTTCCACAAGCTTCCCACAATAGGTTGGGTGAATTTTGGCCCATTCCTCCTGACAGAACTGGTGTAACTGAGTCAGGTTTTTAGGCCTCCTTGCTCGCACACGCTTTTTCAGTTCTGCCCACAGATTTTCTATAGGATTGAGGTCAGGGCTTTGTGATGGCCACTCCAATACCTTGACTTTGTTGTCCTTAAGCCATTTTGCCACAACCTTGGAAGTATGCTTGGGGTCATTGTCCATTTGGAAGACCCATTTGCGACCAAGCTTTAACTTCCTGACTGATGTCTTGAGATGTTGCTTCAATATATCCACATAAGTTTCCTTCCTCATGATGCCATCTATTTTGTGAAGTGCACCAGTCCCTCCTGCAGCAAAGCACCCCCACAACATGATGCTGCCACCCCCGTGCTTCACGGTTGGGATGGTGTTCTTCGGCTTGCAAGTCTCCCCCTTTTTCCTCCAAACATAACAATGGTCATTATGGCCAAACAGTTCTATTTTCGTTTCATCAGACCAGAGGACAGAGGACCAAAAAGTACAATCTTTGTCCCCATGTGCAGTTGTAAACCGTCTGGCTTTTTTATGGCGGTTTTGGAGCAGTAGCTTCTTCCTTGCTGAGCGGCAAGGAAGAACCTGTTTCCTCCAGCATCTTCACAAGGTCCTTTGCTGTTGTTCTGGGAGTGATTTGCAATTTTCGCATTAAAGTACGTTCATCTCTAGGAGACAGAACACGTCCCCTTCCTGAGCGGTATGACGGCTGCGTGGTCCCATGGTGTTTATACTTGCGTACTATTGTTTGTACAGATGAACGTGGTACCTTCAGGTGTTTGGAAATTTCTCCCAAGGATGAACCAGACTTCTGGAGGTCTACAATTTTTTGGGGGAGGCCTTGAAATACATCCACAGGTACACCTCCAATTGACTCAAATTATGTCAATTAGCCTATCAGAAGATTCTAAAGCCATGACATCATTTTCTGGAATTTTTTTTTTTGTTTAAAGGCACAGTCAACTTAGTGTATGTAAACTTCTGACCCACTGGAATTGTGATATAGTGAATTATAATCTCTCTGTAAACAATTGTTGGAAGAATTACTTGTGTCATGCACAAAGTAGATGTCCTAACCGACTTGCCAAAACGACTTCAACTGTATGTACTATGGTGCTTGTGTGCAGTCCTGTCCTATTATGTGCATTCCGACATACAGCATAAACACTATCTTTACTGTATTTACAATGAGTAACTATAATATCTTTACTGTATTTACAATGAGTAACTATAATACCTTTACTGTATTTACAATGAGTAAATATAATATCTTAACTGTATTTACAATGAGTAAATATAACACCTTTACTGTATTTACAATGAGTTACTATAATATATTTACTGTATTTACAATGAGTAACTATAATACCTTTACTGTATTTACAATGAGTAAATATAATATCTTTACTGTATTTACAATGAGTAAATATAACACCTTTACTGTATTTACAATGAGTTACTATAATATC
>CM042417.1:20154725-20204894 GCA_023634145.1 Thymallus thymallus
ATAACACAATTTCTTCGGTCAGAGATCTTTTTCAAGCTTTGCACAACAGCCAAGGGGAAAGGTAGTGAGGCTGATTAAAGCCACCAACGAGTCCACCAGGCAAGCAGTCCTGTCGGCCTGGCAGAGTAATGGAAACCGTGGAGTTCATTGAGGTGATCTGTGCCAGGGTGACAGTGTGACTAACATGGAGAGGACAGTGCACAGAGAGCCCTTTATCAAGCTAATAGCTCCATGGACACAGCCAGGTTAACTATACAGTCCTTGTGCAAACACGCACGCACGCCCACACACACACACAAACACAAACAAGCACACACGCACACACAAACGTGCACTCACACACACACACACACACGCATAAACACAGAAACGTGCACTAAGCACTCTGAAAGGTGATGGTGAGTGTGGGGTGGTGGCGAGAGGGGACTTTGACTAATGTGGACAGTGTTTTTGGCAGGAGAACACAGATCAGGTGAGGGGAGGTGGAGAGGGCAGGAGAGGTCAGCACACACACTGGTTAGTTGTGATGCAGACAGAGCTACACGCCAAGTCATGATGCAGACAAGATAGAAGTCAGACTAACTGTGTGGGTCAATTGGATTTTCAGCAAGTACCTCTGAATGTCAAGCTCAGAATGGAGAGAAGACAACATACCCTGTAAGGACTGATGGGAGAGAGAGGGGGAGAGAGGGGGGGGGGGGAGAGGGGGGAGAGAGAGGAGGGAAAGGAAGAAGCAGGGAAGTGGGGAAAGGGAGAGGTTGAGGAAAGGCAGATGGTCATCCAACATATCAAGAAACACAGCAATGTGAACAGAACAGAACAGAAAATATTGCAATCAGAAATGCTTTTGTATGTACGTGATAATCTCGTTTTTGAGTGAGATTATACTGTACTGCGCAGTATCTGCTCTCCAGTAGATCTAACATGAACAACAGTCGAATCCTGTGCTATAAATTGCTGTATGATTATTTTGATAGGCATCACTCTTTTCACCATCGCCAGACAAGCTCTGTGCTGAGTCATTGTATGATTTTGTTGAGTTGATAAGACGTGTCACCTTCAGTGTCACCACCACAGGCGGGACCTGTCACCTGACACAGCAGCATCCTGGTCAAAAGGTAGTGCACTATATAGGGAATAGGGTGTAATTTGGCATGCTGACTGAGCACTGGAAATACCAACTCTATTGGAATACGCTTACTCCATGTATAGTGAGTAGATCGATAAAGTTCTTTACATGCATGGCCAAGGATGAGAGAGTCACTTGGAGGGGCAGGTTAATCCAAAACCAAAATGCATGCTGGGTAATTTGAACCTAATTGTAATTATTTATGAGTGAAATGTAATTATTTTTGAGTTTACTCAATTATTTTGAGGTAGATACAGTACCAGGCAACTCTGAGAACCAGGCAGTATACAATACATGTTGTGACACGTGGTAGAATACATACTGAGGCTGAACGAGATGCTTGAGCCAATCAAGGCTCTTCAGTGGGATTGTATTCTATGGATAACATGGCAGATAGACCTACCACTTCCCTGGGGATAGTGGTAAGGATGTTTACACACTTAACACCAAATGATGAGGTGTCTATCCGATGAGCTTAGCAAGATAATTCCTCCCCCACGTGCACACAACCTCCCTCCCTCCCTCCCTCCCTCCCTCCCTCCCTCCCTCCCTGGCAGGTGCTCCAGTTGGCACCCCTCTATCACAGGAAAGCCACTTCCTGTTTCAGCTGAAACCACTTCCTATCATGGCTACAGATGTGAAAACCACAGTTTAACTTATGATTACAACCACCGACCTACTGTTAGACATTGCTGGGAGGAGAGACCGAAATTCCACATATCACTATGTGTGGCTTAGTTAGCTATGACAGTCAAGGGTAACCATAGCGCACCTACTATTTTAACACTGAGTATCATATCACATGTAGATAATTTACTGCACAACAGACCTGAAAAGTGTGAACACATGGCACTGAGAAGTGAGCCAGTGTCATACAAACAGAAATACAATGTTCACTTGTAAAGATATGTAGAAGTTACAATGACATTGATAAAAAAATATAAATATATAAGAAAATTGATTGAAGTACTTCAATGCTGATGATTATGTCAGGGGTTCTCAAAGGTACTGCATCGGGTCCGCGGCCAGATCTCCCTCAAAAATGTTTAACATTAAAAAAATGTATGTATATAACTAACAACAGATTCAACTCATTTAGGCCAAGGATCCGTGGAATAAGTTTAGAGGATGTAATACAATGTAATATTATTAATCTCCAATTTATGTTGGGCGACGCACAATTGGCCCAGCGTCGTCCAGGTTTGGCCGGTGTAAATAAGAATTTGTTCTTAACTGACTTGCCTAGTTAAATAAAGGTTAAATAAAACATTTTTTTTTATTTTTTTTATTCTTAACTCTGGGCAGCATGGGCCTTGGAGGCTCACAGGGATATTGCTATCCACAGTATACATTTCAACTCAATACTTTTTTATTATTTTTTTTTTTTTTTTTACATGCACAGTAATTAAAGTTTTAAAACGGCAAAGTTTTCTCTATGCCTCACGGCAAAATGTGTAGAATTGCAGAAAATTTGCTTCAAAACAGCTTGAAAAAACAATATGCCAAGAGGCGGGCCTTTAAAATGTTCCTTTCCAGGGCCCAAGAGTTGGTTCGTCCGGCCATGCACTGCCGAAGTCATAGTAAAACTCCTTGTATGCTATCTCACTAGAGTTGTGTTCTGATAGATTTTCTATCACAAAAGGGGTCCCCGGACCCAAAAAGTTTGAAAATCCCTGCTCACACTAAATGATTCCCCTGCTCTGTCCTTCGATAAATTCTTTAGTCTGAGACTGCCGTCATTGTGGTGACGAGGGGGGATGTACAAAACAAAGTCATCAGCGATTGGATCGTCTCTAACCAATCAGACTCTCAAAGCAAATGGCGAATTTTCAAACCGCCCCTTTACACACGTGTGTTCTCGCTCTGGCCCTACCCATCTGTTTCTGGACCAATCAGACGGCCTCGAATGTGTTCGCTTTTGGTGAAGAGTCAAGGAGGTACTCAGATCCAGACTCATTGCGGAGAAGAAACTAACGTCCGTGGGCGTGGCATAGTGCTTGGCCGGAGAAAGGAGTCTGGGTAACCAGGCAAATGATTATGACCTTCGGGAAGAAATGTATCAAACACGTTCAGTCTGAATATTATTACAATATCAAGGTAATTTAATATAATTATTATATTATTCCATGAGAACATGTTCTGTTTTTACCTGACTTCAAAGTCTTTACAAAAGAATGGATCCTGAATCAAGCGGAATAAAAAAAAACGCTCAGGTGTGCAATTGAGTTGCCATAAAATTGTCTAAACATCTGGCCTTGACACTTACATTAAAGGGAAAATCCGCTCAAAAATGACCTTTTAGTATTTTTTTTCGCTAGTCCACTGTTGATATAGTCTCAAAATGTTTTGCATGTCAGCAGTCACGTTTTCAAGATAATGGACTTTCAAGAAGCAAAGTGTCACTTGCCACATCATCATGTTGATGCATTTTGCTTTAAGATTGTGTGTGTGTCTTGGTTTCAGACAGACGGGGAGAGGTACAGTACAGCGCCAAGACGTGGTGATTAAATTGAATTATGATTGTTAAAAATAATCACTGCTTCTATCAAAGACTTGCTGTGGGAGCCAGTTTTAGGGCGGCAGGTAGCCTAGCGGTTAGAGCGTTGGGCCAGTAACCTGAAAGGTCGAATACCAGAGCCGACAAGGTGAAAAACCTGTCGATGTGTCCTTGAGCAAGGCACTTAACCCTAGTTTGTTCCAGGGGCTGACCCTGTAGGTAGGCCGTCATTGTAAATAAGAATGTGTTCTTAACTGACTTGCCTAGTTAAATAAAAGGTTAAAATAAAAATTATGGAGAATATAGCCATGGCTACCATGCTGATTTCTGTGAAACAGAAGCAACTTCACAAGTAATGTTTTCTAGTATTTGTTTAAGACTAGTTCAAGCATCAGATGGTGTAGAGAAGGTCAGAAATGGGATCAGGGAAAGGACTAGACTATGGCCGTGTCCAAAATCTGTCTTGCCTACTACTGACTTAAACTGCATACTGTGTCCTAATCCAACTAAATACTATTTAGAACACACTGTTTAGTTAAAAAAACGAATGCAGTAAGTAACAAATACCAGCATGCTAGGCTGAGAATTACTGAGAATTGTGTTGATTCCCGCCATTGGTTCCTTTGGGTAGAGCACGCCCCCTCAGCTGATTATCACCTGTTGTCAAACACAAGTCTTGAAAGACTATTCCCTTTCTCAATAGTGTGCAGCAAATTCTACTGGAAGTTAGTAAGACACCCTTGCATTTAAAGCATATTACATTTTAGAAATTTCACATACTATGAAATAGGATTTTTTTTCTCATTCCCAAACTGCCTACTATTTAGAACGCACGTATGGGTATTCGGACACATTCTATTTTTGTTTATCTAACGTCAAAGAATTATACTCTATTCGTTATTCATGAGTTGAATTAGAAACGAAGACAGGAGGAGAGGTTTGATAAGTGTATCACTTATCAAACCTCTCCTCCTCTTTCAGACATTCAGTCTGTTTTGTTCGCTTTGAACATAAACAAGGGGGTCGGCCCTACGCTGCTCTGGGCTGGCATTCTGAGCAAGGTGTGTATTTGCACTAAATCCCGCCCACTCAAAGGACGTTGCTAGAGAGAGAGGAAGCGGGAATTAACTTTCTACAGCCGCTACAGATAAACACAGCTCACACAGCCATCAAGCCACTAAGCTAACAGGCTAACTTTGTAATAAAAGGCAACCCAACACTGACCTAAACAGGAGAACTTTGGCCATTTCTTAGTCACTCCTCCAACCTTACAGTGTTATTCATTATATTAGCCGGTTAGCTAGCTAAACAAGATCGGTCACAAAGATGAGCATAAACGATGCATCATGTACAACGTCAAAACCGGGCATAATGGTTATAACGTTGATGACCATAAATACATTTTCGCAGGGTGACTATCCTCCTGTCTGTCTGTGGGTCTCCATGGTCACAGTCACTATCCTCCTGTCTGTCTGTGGGTCTCCATGGTCACAGTCACTATCCTCCTGTCTGTCTGTGGGTCTCCATGGTCACAGTCACTATCCTCCTGTCTGTCTGTGGATCTCCATGGTCTTTTGTATCAACCAGCCTGTTTCCCAAATGCTATTTATACTTTTGGCCAGAGCACGATGGCGAATAGAGTGCCATTTGGGACTTTGACCCAGTGTTAATGACATTATACACCAGAATCCCCTTGTCATCCATTTCCATTCATTACGACGGTGTTCTCCTCCCTAATACATCCCCCTCTAATCACACAAATCCTCAGATGACCTCCTATAGACAGACTGCCTGCCCTGGGCAGGGCTGGCTAATTGGTTCGTTAAAACGGGTCGACTTCACAGTATCAACAATCAAAGCCATAGAGAAACATTATGACTGAAGTAGGAGTTGTTGTCCAAAAAGAATACAACAAATACAGTAGGTGCATTCAGAGGTTGAGAAGCTACTTTGTTTACTATGTATGTCCCTCTATCCTTGTGCAGTCATAAGATCTAGAGTCTAGAGACAGTGGCTACATTCACAGTGGCTACATTCACAGTGGCTACATTCACAGTGGCTACATTCACAGTGGCTACATTCACAATGGGTTAGCTGTGTGAAAATCCCTCTAATCAGAGATAGACTCTGTCCCAAATGGCACTCTATTCCGTATAAGTGGGCCCTGATCAAAAGAAGTGCACTTTACAGGGGACAGAGTGCAATTTGGGACGCATTCATAGACCATGAGACCACATGACAATAACAGGTCCATTGACCTTCCCAGATCTATGTTGATCTCTTTCGGTGAACTTTGCCATTTGAACAACTGATTTGGCCCAGCCATTCGATTACATTCACTCAGGCAGACCTAAATCAGACTCACACATCGACCTCTGTGTGCTTGCACTGAGAGAGCCTATGAAAACATATTAGCCTGAGCAAACAAACTTAGTAGGTTTGGAGACAACTCAGGCTGCTTTTACTAGCCAAACACACTCCTACGAGAGATGCAAACGGAAAGTTAGACATTTACAGAATGTTGGTAATCAATCCACTGTCCCTCATCGGTTTTAGTGGCGGCAGGTAGCCTAGCGGTTAGAGCGTTGGGCCAGTAACCGAAAGATCGCTGGTTTGAATACCAGAGCCGACAAGGTGAAAAACCTGTTGATGTCCTTGAGCAAGGCATTTAACCCTAATTTGCTCCAGGGGCTGACCCTGTAGGTAGGCCATCATTGTAAATAAGAATTTAGTTAAATAAAATACTATTCAAGCAACCACAAATACTGAGTCCCTACTATCTCAATCTCAACATATGCATATGTTCCCAAACATCAAAGCTACAATCCTACACATGAGAGTTTAATTTAGAAGACATTTAATAGAATATAATAGAATATATTTACAGTAATCAACAGTGCAGTGAATATCTCCCTCATTCAGAGCTTTCCAAATCCTAGTCTAGTGGAAACTCCCCTGGTCTGAACTGAACTCACGCACACACTTCCTGCTCCGTTATTCCAGCCCCACTGTTCTGTTCTGCTCTGTTCTCATCTGGATGGATGGTGGTGACTCCCCCTCGGCAGCCAAGCCGCATGAGACAGAGACCCCAACCACAACTCAAACTGTGTCTCTATTCACTAAAGGTTTGGGTGGTGTACCGTATATACCGTATACCTGGGTATCTGGAAATAGCCACGGGATGGTTTTTCAATACTGTTAACAATTTATTAAAATGTTCTATACATTTGTATATTTGTAGCTACTTTTTAAGTAAATACCTGCAGTCAACTTGCAATACGTTAGGAGATAAAGCAGATTGCATTCTTCATTTCACCAGTCACATTATTTTACATTACCGGAGTTCACCAGAACAGCTGAGCCAGTCATGTGTTTGTTTGTAAATAGCACAACGGTGAAAGCAGGAGCAGGTGAGTCCAGCTGTGTATTGACAGGTGTTGCGTTTTGTATTGAAAGTCAACAGTATTTTTTTGTTTCAATAGAGTGATCAGAGATGGGCAACTATAGTCTTCCTTTACAGAAAATACATTAATGCAACACATTCGGTAGAAAAAAAGCTTCATTTTCATCAGATGGCAACAGAAGTACAACAGAAGTACAACGCTAAATGAGCTTACAATGAAAACTCGAAGTATTTTTGCATATTTCTAATGTTTATCGTAGAAAGAATGTAGCCAGCTACATTTCTTAATGTTTTGCTTAAATTTGATCGTGCATTTTACAGGAGAAAAGTAGGCTGTCTACACTGAGAAAAGTACTGGAGAAAAGTAGGCTGTCTACACTGAGAAAAGTACTGGAGAAAAGTAGGCTGTCTACACTGAGAAAAGTACTGGAGAAAAGTAGGCTGTCTACACTGAGAAAAGTACTGGAGAAAAGTAGGCTGTCTACACTGAGAAAAGTACAGGAGAAAAGTAGGCTGTCGACACTGAGAAAAGTACTGGAGAAAAGTAGCTCCACGTCAGTCAGAGCGTTGTCTGCTGATGGAATGAATGAATTCTCATCGTGAATTCTCATCCGAGTGGAGAAGTGCAACTGAAGCACAAAATCAGTCTGATGCCGAGCAGAAATTACAATAAGAAGCATTTTAGATCTGCGTTTACAAAAAACACAGAAAGCTATTTCTTATGTGTTTAATATATATATTTTCTGTGTGAAAAATGAAGAATATTTCATAAATGTGACGCCTACGTTGAACTTTCTAGTTATCTAAGTAAGTGTCTGAATGACGGGGCATCATACAGTGTTAAGCTCTCTGACATGTTTGAGAAGCCAAAGCCCTTTGGATGAGTTATCGGAACAGCTGCCGCTGCTATCTTTTGATTTCCTTGCGTTTTTTCTCTTCTCCGTTCTCAGTCTGTCTGCTCTTCCCCAATCTTCTCCGAGCAGAGCAGGTAGGCCCGTTGCCCTAGCGACTCCAGACTCCACATAGACACAGCGTGTACACATGCTGCTCCAGAGCCAGTACTGTTCTTCCTTCAAACATTTATCAAAACTTTTTTCATTTGCACGTCTCTCGTTCACATTCGCTTGTAAATGACCATTACCTGTAAACTCATCAAAAATGACATTCGGTACGTCCTACCTATTTATATATAACTTTATGAGCTGGATTGCCTGTCTTTGCAAATCGTTTATTTTCGTTTGTGCTTGTTAGCATACTTAGCTAGCAGCCTCCATGGAAATGTGCTATTACTTGTGCTAATTTTATTAACATTCTGGTAATAGACACCCAATTGGCTTTCTTAGCGTTTTTTGGTGCCCACTTATGTACCCTAATTCACCATAGTTTTACTACAAAATAGATAGATAGATAGATAGATAGATAGATAGATAGATAGATAGATAGATAGATAGATAGATAGATAGATAGATAGATAGATAGATAGATAGATAGATAGATAGATAGATAGATAGATAGATAGATAGATAGATAGATACTTTATTGATCCCCGAGGGGAACTTCTTCGTCAAGCAGCTACGAAAAAACACAGGGCAGGTGCAAAATGCCAGAACGAAAGACAAAAGACAGATACACGATACATGATACATAGTGCGGCAGTATGAAAAAATACAAGAAGTCTGGAGTGCAAAAAGCTATAGAAAGACATTGCATATTATGGCTGAATATGTACACTATACATTGTTATAGAGTGTTAGGTGAAAAAAAAAGTATATATTGCAAATTGATATAGATAAATAAGGAATACTTGCATGGTTAACTATACTATACAGGTTGATGGCAGAGAAATACTTAAATAGCTAAATGTGCGTATGATATAAGTGAGAGTAATAATCGTTTACTTAATATACAGTCTGGTTAATTGAACAGGTAAGTGAATATTTGCATGGTTACATTAACTGTACAGGTAAATGACAGGAAGAGATACTTAAATAGCTAAATGTGTGTATGATATAATTTAGGGTAATAATAGTAATTCCCTTAAAATACGGTCCTTAGTGCAGGGTTTAATTACAGATAAATGCACGGATTGTACATTCAATATCCTAAAAGCAATGAAAAAAAAGATACAACTGACAGGATACTAATATGCATTCCTGAGTGAATGACTACGTAAGTTCAGTCCAAGAATGACTTACAATATTGCACGTGATATGATATAACAACTGTACATGAATATGTATACACAGTCCTGAACGATTGAGTGCTGAATGAATAAATTGCTGGTATTGACCTAAATAGCAAGTTAATTTGCATTATGTTGCACAGTATTTAAGTTACACGAGAACAGAAATGTCTGAAAGGCTGGAGAAAGATTAGAAATAATAAGAGGTTGTTAGTCGTGGAATGCGGCGCACGGCGATTTAACTGGTTTTGTTTTTTTACTGCTGCTTCTAACTGTTGTGAAACTTGGGGGTTATGAGTTTTACAGGTTCTTTGCAGATCATTTACTCATTAGTGGACTTTCCATGCACCTACACACGCATGCATACGCACACACAGACAAACATAGACAAACACACAGACACTTGCACGCACACACACACACACACACACACCAAGTATTTGCTGACAGCACTCTGGGATCACGTCCTGTCCAGACTTGCTCCTTAATGTCATAACATTAGCACTCAGAATATGATTGATCCCTTCTTACGTTTCCTGGCATTCCCGTATTAACTGCTCTGCTAGTATTCATTGTGAGAGGATCCAAACCCGCACACACACATGTACACAACTGAACTTCTCTAGTCTCCGGAAAGTGTGTCTTGGCCAGTGTAACCATAAGCCTCTCTGGGTTCACTGATGAATGTGAAGATGGGAATATGGCTCGGAGCCTGTAGTCAGAAGTTCTCAGGCACATGCCCACAGCACTGCTTGTTCTTTCAGGTCAAACACACACGCACACACATGCGCAGACACACACACACCCACACACACACAGGCACACACAAATGCGCATACACACACAGACACACACAAAACACACGCGGGCACATAAGCACATACACCAGGGTTGTGGGTTTGTTGCATGGATAACATAATCCAATGTGTTTAAACTGTACTTTCCATATTACTGTATCTGTAGGCCTATACATTAAAATACAGCAGAGTGAAGAAAAGGTGATGAGAAATGGTTACCTAGCTAAGTAATATCTGATTAAATACAGTCTTCTTAACATCTCCCACATTCTCTCATAATTAATTTAACAACTTGTCTGAAAATAAATCACCAGTTATGTGTCCCAAATGGCACCCTTTTCCCTATATAGTGCACTACTTTTGGCCAGAGGGTGCCATTTGAGACAGAACCTAGGTGTAGTTTCTTCACAGTGAGGAAGCATTGCAGGGGCCTGGTCCCCATTATGAAGGTGTTATATTATAGTTCCGTGGTTGCTATGGCGCCGTGAGGATGCCTAGGCAGAGAGCTCTGTAGATTTTGTACATATTTTTGTGTAAAAAAAGCTTTTATTGCATATATCTGGTGTTTTTGAGCCACGGATTTGCAGATTGACTGACAGGTTAACTATTTTTGGATTGGCTAGCTAGCTAGATAATGTTTAGAAAAAATGTACAGTTGAAGTCGGACGTTTACATACACCTTAGCCAAATACATTTAAACTCAGTTTTTCACAATTCCTGACATTTAATCCTAGTAATAATTCCCTGTATTAGGTCAGTTAGGATCACCACTTTATTTTAAGAATGTGAATAATAGTAGAGAGAATTATTTATTTCAGCTTCTTTCATCACATTCACAGTGGGTCAGAAATGTACATACACTCAATTAGTATTTGGTAGCATTGCCTTTAAATTGTTTAACTTGGGTCAAACGTTTCGGGTAGCCTTCCACAAGCTTCCCACAATAAATTGGGTAAATTTTGGCTCATTCCTCCTGACAGATCTAGTGTAACTGAGTCAGGTTTTTCAGTTCTGCCCACAAATTTTTTAAATGATTGAGGTCAGGGCTTTTTGATGGCCATTTAGTTGTCCTTAAGCCAACTTTGGAAGTATGCTTGGGGTCATTGTCCAATTGGAAGACCCATTTGCGACCAAGCTTTAACTTCCTGTCTGATGTCTTGAGATGTTGCTTCAATATATCCACATAATTTTTTATATTTGCGTAGTATTGTTTGTACAGATGAACGTGGTACTTTCAGGGGTTTGGAAGTTGCTCCCAAGGATGAACCAGATTTCTGGAGGTCTACAATGTCTTGGCTGATTTCTTTAGATTTTCCCATGATGTCGAGCAACGACGCACTGAGTTTGAAGGTAGGCCTTGAAATACATCCACAGGTACACGTACAATTGACTCAAATTATGTAAATTAGCCTATCAGAAGCTTCTAAAGCCATGACATCATTTTCTGGAATTTTCCAAGCTGTTTAAAGGCACAGTCAACTTAGTATATGTAAACTTCTGACAGACTGGAATTGTGATATAGTGAATTATAAATGAAATAATCTGTCAATAAACAATTGTTGGAAGAATTACTTGTGTCATGCATAAAGTAGATGTCCTAGCCGACATGCCAAAACTATAGTTTGTTAACATGAAATCTGTGGAGTGGTTGAAAAATGAGTTTTAATGACTTCAACCTAAGTGTATGTAAACTTCTGACATCAACTGTATCTGGACACAATACCAGCATATTTGATTCACCTGGCTGCCAGTTCTTTATCTTTTTAGAACATAATTTGAGGAGTCGCCTGAAGCTTGAGAGGAATGGGAGATACATCAGTACCGAGGCAGAGGTCTCATAGTGAGGACGACTGGCTACTATTCTGAACTTTGTGTGGTGAGCTTTTTTGGCTCCCAGTGCTGCTGAGGCATCATCCAAGTGGGTGCTACGCAGAGTGGAAGAGGAGAAATCCAGTGGCTATAAGAGTGAGGCTGGTTCGCTGACTTGCCCTCGACAAGATCATCAGCAGGCTGCAGCACCATCATCTACTATCCTCTGACCAGCTCCCTCCGCTTAAGCCATGAACCGACGCTCTTCATCTTCAGAGGACGCAGCATTCAAAGACTTGGCCTCTATTGGTTGACCTGTCATGATACCACATATTGCTTGTTTCTTTTTTTGTTCTTGAAGCGCTTTGAGATTCTATGAAAAGTGATATTGAACTTAATTAAATAATAATAATAATTATTATTATATGTGTCTAATTAATGCTCACTGGGGACCACTCACACCCCTCTACTCTACCCAGGTCAAATAATCCTCCATCTCCCATGGGATTGGTGGGAAAAAGGGCACAAACAAACACACACACACACACACACACACACTGGACTTTTCATTAGGTCGAAAACCTATTTTTAACCAAATCTATCTTTCACTTTTTATCTCCTGTAATCCCAGTGCACACACACCGTAACTAACCTGGTACGGACACACAATTCAGTCCCATTCAAAATCCTAACCCTAAACCTAACCCTTAACCTAACCTTAACCCCTAACCCTAATTCTAACCCTAACACAAATTTTTACCTTAATCCTAAAATAGCAAATGTCCCGTTGGTCTAATATTTGTTTGTTTACTATTCTTGTGGAGACTTCTGGTGCCCACAAGTATAGTTAAACACACACACACACACACACACACACACTCTCCTTTCAACATCCTCCATCCCTCCCTATCACTTTCCTCTTTAGTCATTTCTTGTCTTGTTTGACCACTACGCATGCTGTCCTCCTCACGCACCATTGACCTCAGCACTTCTACCTCCTGGATGTGCACTGAGGTATGATATCAGATACTACAGCACACTCAACTCCCGACTCCAGCTGTCTCTCACACACCCACACCTGCTGAGAGAGAACCTGTTACCAACAGACAACTGATACTGATTATGGTGCTCAGCCAGCATCCAAAACATTATCTATTCCATATGAGAATGGGAAACAAATATCAACTCAAACACAGTGTAAACAAATAACAGTGTTGATAGAGAGGCTTAGGGAAAACTCGTTTCCATGCAATGATGTGCTTTGACCAATTTCACAAGCCATGATTCCAAACACATTTATACAGTATATCAGGGATAGTCAACAGGTGGCCCCCGGGCCAGATCTGGCACATTTATCAATATAGACTGTCCCTTAGATCAATTCTGAATATAAATAAAAAATCTGCAAACGCAATCCCTGCAAAATAAGACGTTTAGTGCCAAAATATATGATGTATCCCAATCATACAGTGAGAACCATAAAGTTGGCATTAAATCTACTGAGATGTATACTTTTAAATGCATACACAGTAGGATCTAGGGCAGCTATTAGGAGCAGCACAGCCATCGTGTCTCTCTGTAAAAATCACGTCACATCAAAACCACTGTGTAATCAAATACAGTTTTACAGTATTTAATCAATGATGTCGTCCATAAAGCATTTTAAAACTAACGTAAAAAAATACCTTCTTCAAGTTTCCAGGTGTAGCCCCCCCCCCCCCCTCTTTCCAGAGAAAGGAACATTCCCTGAAACACACACACATACACAGTGGAACATGAGGGTCAAGGGGGGTTTGGATCAATGGGAACAGATGCTCAGAGTTAGAGCTGGGAGTTTGTCAGTGGTGAAATCATCCTGCGTGCCTTCTCTCTCCTGACTGGGTGTACTTTGAAGTTAGTCCGCCATGCACCTTTGGCCCAAGGTGGAGTCCAGATGTTGGGCTTGGTTCATGCAAAGGCATGCAGGGAGACGGTGGAGATAGGGGAACGCCCACCCCCTGCTCACTGTATGGCAAGAGGTCAGGTAGCTCGGAGTTGGGAAACTCATCAGCTCTACACTAACAACCAGGGATGTTCCAAGTGGCACCCTATTCCCTATATAGTGCACTACTTTTGAGCCCCAAAAGTAGTGCACTATATAGGGAATAGGGTGCCATTTAAAGCTAGAATTCATAACGGTGAAACTGCCACGTCCGTTTGCGATATTACAACAAACAAAGACGTTACTTCCTCAAACATCATTGTTTGAGGAAGTTGTACGTACTCTGCGATAGAACAGCAGAGTACGTACAACTTTATTTTTTTTTACCAAGATGCTTCCTCAATATAAAAACAACAACAAATGTGCCTGGGGTGGACAGTGGTGCTGTTCTGCCTATCACGGATCTCAGCTTTAAAAGTCATGAACAGTCAAAATCATGTTTTTCATGAAATTTGATAATATTTGGATGAAATCAGATCAAACTATGAAAAATGACAGTTGCTTCTACGTTGATAAAGTATATGTTTCTCCTTTCATCTATGTCTGGTGTTAGCTAGTTACTGGCTAGCTAGGTCTTCATCTGTGTCTCGTGTTAGCTAGTTACTGGCTAGCTAGGTCTTCATCTGTGTCTGGTATTAGCTAATTACTGTCTAGCTAGGTCTTCATCTGTGTCTGGTGTTAGCTAGTTACTGTCTAGCTAGGTCTTCATCTGTGTCTGGTGTTAGCTAATTACTGTCTAGCTAGGTCTTCATCTGTGTCTGGTGTTAGATAGTTACTGGCTAGCTAGGTCTTCAGCCAGTATGGAACAAAAGGGGGGAGGGTTGTTCAAAACTCTGACGCAGTTGTCAAGTCAACACATCCGTCAGTGCTGCTGTGACCCGCATCACAAGAAACATGCCAAACGGGAAATCTATAAAGAAATTGACATAATTTATGAAATTTCAGTGTTGTTTGAGTTCCTTTGTGTATCACAAATATGCTTGAGCTGATTTTGCCACTGTATCCAACTTTCTTGACATAGGCGTTTCAAAGAACTGTCAGTCAAGGTGAGCTCATTGATATAAGCTCTCCACCCACTCAGTCTGTCTTTTCAAACTTCCTGGTAGTTAGCCATGAGAGAAATAAATAAAAAATCTCAAATTGTAAGAATTTCTATCCCCAAAAAATATTATGGGTGATATTTTAGCCATTTTACATGGGAATCAGAATGACTGTTTGGGACCTTTAACCTTTTCATACGTGAGTTCCAAATATCTCTAACGGTCGCCCCCAGCGTAAGTTGTTTTATGCGCGTGATGTCAGAATGCACTCACTGTTCCAAACTGTGATTGTTACGCAACAGGACAGTTAACACGCGCTGCCTACTAATTATCTATAGGCTGTGTTTGAATTTGTCAATTTCAAATTATTTTCTAACAAATGTTATTTTCTAACAGTAGTTTGAATTTAGGTGTTTGTCCACCTCCTCATTAATTCAGATAGAAGTAGCCCGCTTTACTGTTGCGGACAATTTATGTTTGAGGCTTTACTGAGCCTGACAAACTTCTTCTCTCTTCCACTGGAGGAGAGCCCAAGCTCCTCCCCGTTTCCCGCAGATCCAGTGTGCAGACATTTGGTCAGTCTTGCATGAACTGGAAATTTTTTGGGTTGGGACATGTATGCGTTGCTTTCAAAGTAAGTGCCTTATTTTCTGTATGTCGTGTTGTCGTTTCTACTGTAGCATAGAGACTGTATGTACGGAGAATGATGTATTTACAGTTTATGCACATGTTTTCAAGTGCTGATGACAAATAATGCATTCCGATTATTGCATAGATTGTAATGGACACCTATGATGTGTGTAAAATACTTTTTTAAAGGCTGTATTGCTTATGATGAGCTAAGCTATTTGCCAGCTATCTGTGTCGCCATGTTTGTTGACATTATACAATGCATTATGGGTGTCACGTAAACATCTGTCAGACCAAAGATGATGTAATGAGGTGAAGGAATTTCGGGTAAACTTCCGGAAGTGAATGAAGGGAAGTGAATGATTGTAGACGACACATCCCCTTCAACATGCATACTGCAAACAGACCAAACTCATCTTGCCTCCTCTTATTATCTTCGGTTGAGGCGGAAAAACAAACATGCAGCCGCACAAACTACCCATCTTCGGATTACTTTTGATTTCTAGAAAGTGTTTTACTCAATTATTTCGATCAATGGTGAGCTCACCCGTGATGTGATTAATTATAAATAGTAATTGCTATTAGCTAATTCATATTGTAGTTTCTGTCAGCCGAGAGTTATAAAAATATGACCGCTTGTGTTACATCAATCTTTCCTCAGTTAGCGCTAGGACAAATGTAGCCTACATTTTTCCGGGTTTGCATGATTGTGTTGTGCTGCAGCTACTTCTGTGAATGTCTGAACATTGCATCTAAAAATAAACTGCTCACATTCTGGACATAACTTTGTAAGGACTGTGTTTGTGCAAAATGTTTCTGAAAAAAAAACAGCATGGCCAGCTCAAATGCTGATTGTTGCGTCATTCAAAAACTGATCGTTCTAAATAAGCGTTCTAATCACACCGGTTTGATCATACGCTACATGGACCACTGTAGAATGATCACACCCGTGTGTTGGTACGTGTGAAAAGGTTCAGATGCAGCCCAGGACAAGGACAGCCTCTGGGGTCTATCAGGATAGGTCAAAGGATAGATATTATTGGTTTGGTCATTGAACCCCTTATTTACAGGCTGAGGATGTGTTGATTTTATTTAATTTTATTAGGATCTCTTTTAGTCCTCATTTGGACTAATCTTCCAAGAGTCCATTTGAACAGCGCATCATGTGCATTCAGGCTGGGGCATTTTCAATCTGCGCAATCTCAAACTTTGTAAGGACATTGGGTTGAACTTGTAATTCTTGCCAACAAAACAAAGCGGCAGGTTAGATAGAATATTACTACTGTATCATAATATCATCACTAATCATCACTAAGGTAAATACCATTCGCATTTAAGTCCATTCAAATAAAAAAATGTCTAAAAGGCTGATCTATTTGCAGATCTACTGCAGAAAACTTAAACGGTAGTAAAATATCTAATTATAAGCTGTAACCTCTTTCCCCATAGAGGTATTGATGAGTGACAATCAGTGCTTGACTTTGGCCAGGGCTGTCCAGAGCGTACCAGCACTTCACATTTTTGGGGAATTGTGTAACAGTTCCTCTATAGTAGCCTATAGCCGGCAAAAATTGACATGCAAAAATGGTTGATCAAAGCGGAATGAAGGCAGGATCTGCATCGAATAGCAATTGAGAGTGGCCATTCATTTCCTGATTCTGCTTTGTTCAAGTTTATTTGCCGCTAGTCTATGAGTCTGTCCGTGACAGTAGGCTGTTTGAGATTGCGCAGATTGAAAATGCCCCAGCCTGAATTCACACGATGCGCCATTCAAAGTTGTCAAACTAGGGTTTGTAAAGTCAAATTAGGGTTTTGTTAATGTAATTCATGAAATCACACTTTTGGATATGATCGTAATGACCCTTCAGTGTGTGTCTGTGCGCGACATTTCAGCAGCAGGTATAACAGACTAACTAGATATCTCACTAGTTAACTACAGCTAACTAAGAATTCATGTTGTTTTCACCTTTCCACTGGCACTGTAGATAACCTAAATAAATCTGCACCATTGTAAAGCTGGGATTCCCCTCTATTAAACAGTAGACATGTAATTTGAACAACGTAAAACAATATTCAAAGAATAGCCTAATTGACAAATAACTTGCTGTGCATCGATCTCCACTGAAACATGAATATGTGAGCCTTATATATAAACATGTCTAGTTAGATACTTTGGTTTGAAGGACTATCTTATGCCTTTGGTCCCTGATTCCTTGAATGAGGGAATCATTTTATAAAGACAAAAGTATTTGAATTTCGGTGAGCATAGGCTAATGGGCCGCACCTGCACTTCTTTCATCCCAATGCAATTATTTAATATCCAAAACCCATTTGTTCATTTCTGGCTATGAATATTGATGCAGGAATAGAGAAATGCTCCAGGAACCTGACCTGAGGAAAAACGCTGAACAATGTTTCTCTGGGGAAAGTTTTGCAGGTTACGCTTGGCCTGCCGCTTTGACGAATGGCCTAATTGTACCCACTGGAATGTATGTTTAAGGTTAAAGATGGTCTAAAAACAGTCTCATATTTCATCATCATCTCATTCAGTTACAGTGACTTGCCTAGTTAAATAAAGGTTAAATAAAAATGTAATAAATAAATACAGTGAATCAGCGATTCTGAGAGGGAAGTGAATCAGAACAAAAATCTAAAAAGAAACCTAATAACAACAATGAACTATCTGTTGATCCTGATAGTCAACTGAAGCAAAAAATGACTTTGACTTCCTGTGTGAATCAGACTTGTGTTGTAAGTAAACTACACAATTTGGGTTATTTGGTAACCCAGCGCTGGGTAAATATTTGACAGAACACACGCTGGGTTATTTTGACCAAGCCAGTTTGATGCATGAATAACCCAACATGTTACCCAAACATGGGTTAATTTAACCATCAGTTGGGTATTTTTTACTTTCATGCTGGGTTGAACTAGCAGCTGGGTCTTATGGAATGTAATACTTAGGTTACTTTCAGGAGGCGTGGCTTGCTAGGGGCATGGCTTTCAGATAGACGTTATTGGCCAGCCGTGATGGTAAATGTCATTCCTGCTCATCATGTTAAGTTTACATACTGCACATTTTTTGTTGCCTTTTACACATTCTTCTAGAATATTAAGATTATTTATTACATATTATAATAAACTATACCACCTCATACTGGAGCTCTGAGGCATGTGTCGAAATCGCTAAGCAGTGTACTTCGAAGCAGTGTGCCGATGCCTGTATCACTTTATCAGAAGCGCGTAAGAAATGACGTCCGAAGCTTAGTTTCATCGAACAACCACCTGATTCGTTTGGTATTGGTAGAAGACAATAAGGCTACACTGCACACTAGTGACAGGGAAACTAAGATTCCTGAAGCATTGAGGTTTTCCAGCCAATTGTGTCGAAATAGGTTCATTACTTTGATCAACTAGTGGCACGTGCTGGTCAAAATAATTTAGAGCAGCCAAATTATTATAGATGACATCCGCGTGCGCAGGGTAACATTTTTGTCTTCCGCCAAATCAATATCAAACCAATCAGGTGGTTGTGCGACGAAACGAAGCTTCGGATGCCATTGATTTGTATTTGTATTTATTATGGTTATTTATTAAGATTTAAATCTTCCTGGGGTCCGGCAAAATGAAGGCAGTTATACAATTTAAAAAACATTACAAAACTTTCATTACATAATTCACAACACACTGTATGCCCTCAGGCCCATACTCCACTACCACATATCTACAACACAAAATCCATGTGTCTGTGCCTCTGATTCTACTGCTTGCATCAGTTACCTGATGTGGAATAGAGTTCCATGTAGTCATGGCTCTATGTAGTACTGTGCGCCTCCCATAGTCTGTTCTGGACTTGGGGACTGTGAAGAAACTTCTGGTGGCATGTCTTGTGAGGCATGCATGGGTGTCTGAGCTGTGTGTTAACAGACAGCTCAGTGCTTTCAACACGTCAATACCTCTCACAAATACAAGTAGTGATGAAGTCAGTCTCTCCTCTACTTTGAGCCATGCGTATTATTAATGTTTGCTCTCTGTGTACATCCAAGGGCCAGCCTGAAGTACACTGAAGTACATTGTTTAGTTATTTCGACGCATGCCTCGGAGCTCCAGCATCAAATGTAACATCACTACTGCGCACCACAGGAGGTTGGTGGCACCTTAATTAGGGAGGATAGGCTCGTGGTAATGGCGGGAGCGGTTTCCATGTGTTTGATGCCATTCCATTTGCTCCGTTCCAGACATTATTATGAGCCGTCCTCCCCGAGCACACAGCCATGCAATCTCCATAGACAAACATTGGCAGTAGAATGGCCTTACTGAAGAGCTCAGTGACTTTCAACGGGCACCGTCATAGGATGCCACCTTTCCAACAAGTTAGTTTGTAAAATTTCTGCCCTGCTAGAGCTGCCCTGGTCAACTGTAAATGCTGTTATTGTAAAGTGGAAACATCTAGGGGCAACAACAGCTCAGCCGCGATGTGGTAGGCCACACAAATTCACAGAACGGGACCACCGAGTGCTGAAGCGTGTAGCATGTAAAATAATCTGTCCTCGGTTGCAACACTCAATACTGCCTCTGGAAGCAACATCAGCACAAAAACTGTTCGCCCGGAGCTTCATGAAATGGGTTTCCATGGACGGGGAGCAGCACACAAGCCTCTGAAGCAGTGATGAATCACGCTTCACCATCTGGCAGTCCGACAGACGTATCTGGGTTTGGCGGATGCCAGGAGATCGCTACCTGCCCCAATGCATAGTGCCAACTGTAAAGTTTGGTGGTGGAGGAATAATGGTCTGGGGCTGTTTTTCATGGTTCAGGCCCCTTAGTTCCAGTGAACGGAAATCTTAACACTACAGCATACAATGACATTCTAGACAATTTTGTGCTTCCAACTTTGTGGCAATAGTTTGGGGAAGGCCCTTTCCTGTTTCAGCATGACAATGTCCCCTGTGCACAAAGTGAGGTCCATACAGAAATGGTTTGTCGAGATTGGTGTGGAATAACTTGACTGGCCTGCAGAGCCCTGACCTCAACCCCATCGAACACCTTTGGGATGAATGGGAATGCCGACTGCGATCTGTTACAAAATATAAAAGTGTAATAGAATTCTCGATTATCTAGCAAAACCTTCAATACTGGGTAGGCCTACGTAGGGAGGCCTATCTTCTGTTTGTCGAGATTGACATAGTCTATTTGATTGTGGTGTTGAGAATGCAAACCATGATGTTGATGAGCCCGAAGTCGGTATGGTTATTGGTTGTGTTGTGCATTGGCACAGAAACCTCTTGGTGGGAAAATTCATTGCATATTGTATATTTTATAGAATTATAAATACAGCATCAAAATGTTTAAACTTTGATTTCTACCTGATCATTGTCTGCAGCCGACTCTGATGGTAGTGTAATGAAACAGGCAGGGACAGTTAGCTCATCCGTGGTGGTCGGTGAACCCTCAACCTTCTAGCCAGCAGCCCTGGTAACAAAGTCGATATCCACGTTTATAAACACAGGGTTGCTACAGTTACTGTTATTTGTGGTCATAAACATTATTTTGAGTTAATTGTATGACTGGGAGGGTGTGCAATTTATTTGACAGTACAAGGGGAGGGTCATTTGAAAATATTTATAACGTTGGGGAGGTGGGTGCATTTTTTTTTGTATGTCTGTCGTTGTCTGTCGTGGGGTGTTATCAGGTCTGATTCTGTCAAAGAGGCTTAACCCCCAGCCCTCGCCCTCGCCCTCGCCCTAGACCTCGTCTCGTCCCCCGCCCCCCCTGTCCCTCAGGATTAAGCCACGGCGCCAATCTATGGGTCACTTGTCCCCTCATTCGTGGAGTCGCACCCCATCAACCTCCAACCCAACCCCCACTGTAACCCCCTCTACCACCTGGGCTTCGTTTCAGTCAGAGGAGCCTTTCGGATCTGAAAGCGACACTTGTGGAGGAGTGGCTGGCGGAGCTGAGCAGCGACCATTAAATAGCCTCAGCTCCGCCTCCTGTTCTGACAGCCGTGGAGACCGCTGAGAGGGGCTGATTAAAAACAGACGTCTGGACGGACGCCTGCTACCCTGACGTGATTGTGTGGATCCAAACACACAGGAATAAGAGCCACGACAAAGTGACGCTTTATGAAAATACCTCAGTGTCTCGGTTGGACGGTTTGGAGGAATGTGTTACCTTGTCTCATTTGAAACACAAGCTTTGAAACCTAGGGAGAAAGTCCAAATAGAAATCCAATATGGTTGCTTTTAAACAGTCCATTGACATATTCGACTATGTTTACTTAATGTCTTCTAATAATAATGAATAAGAGTGAATAAATCACATGAATCTCTTTGGAACTTTTTCCAGCATGTGTTCAGAAATACAGAGACAGCACTTCTCTCTCTTTCCCTGTCTTTCAGTGGATGATCTCAAATTCCAGCCAGAGAGAGAGAGTCCTGTGCCACTGTTATCTAGCTGACCTTGGTGTTAAGGAATAACAGTGTAGCTAGGCCACAATCCTGGGGAGAGAGGTATGCAAGGGATCGGCCAAATGTTGCAAACTTGCAAACGTTGAATAAAGTCTCAGAGGGAAGTTAGGGAGATGATATACTCGATCTGCTGATATGAGTCACTCAATGAGTTTTACGGATTGCGATTCTGAATGTGACAGCTGATAAATCATGGAGCTTCCAAAGAAATGTACAGCCTGTAGCCTGTGTGGTCCAGCGGTTGGCATCACATACCCTAGCACACATACACTGAGTAGTATACAAAACATTAATAGCTCCTGCTCTTTCTATGACATCCACTGACCAGGTGAATCCAGGTGAAAGCTACGATCCCTTATTGATGTCACTTGTTAAATCCACTTCAATCAGTGTAGATGAAGGGGAGGAGACTGCTTTATGGTGTGCAATGCTCACTATACGCATTTTCTGCAGCATTTCCCTTTATCAAATACTTTTGTTTTATATTATGGTAATGACATGTCTTTGGCTACTCCAGTAGGTCTACCTGTTGATTACCAAGAGGCTGTCCACAGTGTTCATTTTGCCACTAAATATACAATCTGTAGGGAATACAGGCTTACTATCCCAATTAGTTCACCATGCAAATGTGTCCCAAGTCATTTTGTGTCCACCCTGTATTGTGTCCCCCCACAACTGCTTCTAAAGCGTAATTCAGAGTCCACAGACGGAGAAGCAATAGTCTGGCGGCCTATTGTAAAATATCTACAGGGCTCTGAGAACACCGTCCGCTGGGCGCACCTCCCCAAAATTCCCAACCAACGCTCTCCGCGTCTTCTATTCATTTCAATGGGGTGACGATTGGAGAAATTGCTTGAGCTGCGCTAAGAATTCGAAAAGTACGGCTGTGCGTACGCATACACTCCAACTGTGTCCACCCTGCAATTATGTCCACCCTGCAACTGTATCTAAGTAATTTTGTGTCCACTCTGCAACTGCCGGAACCATCCAGTATATCAGGTAGAGTAAACATGGCGGCTGTAATCCCTCACACTGAGGACCAGGCAAGCCATGGCTCAGCTCAGCTCCCTCGTGGAGGGTGTGTGTGTGTCCATGTGTGTGTTTGTGTGTGTGTGCTTGAGAGTGTGTGCGAAGGGAGAGGAGGTGTGATCAGTCAAGCGCTCCAGTGCGTGCTCATCCAATACCCAGCAGAGAGGACGGGGCCATGGGCAGCTATCTCATCTCCCTTGGGTGATCCAGGTCTTTACAGGCATGATGAGTAGAGGAGGAAATGAAACTTCTCTGGCTTTGTTACAGGTTGAGGGATCAGAGAGAGAGAGAGAAAGAGAGAGAGAGAGAAGAGGGAGAGAGAGGAAAGAGAGAGAGAGAGAGAGAGAGAGAGAGAGAGAGAGAGAGAGAGAGACTGGGGGGTGGAAATTGTAAAAGAGCGTGAGTCATTCGGTATGGAGTCATCCACTTCCACTGTGCACAGAGAGATATCATCTTCCCGACCTCTGTTTAACCCTGAATAAAACCCTGAGATTACAAAGTGGCTACTATATACCACTGTTGCCACCGTTGTTGCTCTTCCTGTTTTGATAGGGCCAGCAAATGGAAGAAGGTGTGAAATCAGTAGCGTGGGAGAGAATGGCCTTGGTGGCTAGTGCTTCTTCTAGTCTGCACGGCTTATCACAACAACAATAACGTCGGACTAGAGTTTTTGACGTGATAGTTGATGAGTGAGAGGGCTCAGTCCACTTTGTGGACAAATTCAAACCTCATTGGAAAGTTCCTTGATGTATGTTTATATTTTAGGTGATATTAGGCCATGGTTAGCTCAATTTTAGCTATGTCAAATCGAGAGCTTGGGACTATTAGGTTCTATCTGCAAAAAGATGATTCTGAGATAATTGGCTTTAAAGTTGGTTTGAATGATTTTTTATCTTGTATTCCTTTGAACTTAACAACATTAATTGCAGTATATAGGGGTATATAATGAACCGAACAAGGCTATGTCAATAAATATATTTTGACAAAAATGCAGATAGAACCTTATAGTCCCAAGCTCTTAAAATAACAAAGTTGTGTGCATGACTAATAAGCCAATCCTTTCAGTTTCTTTTGCAGTAGCACCTGTTTAAAACATTTAACAGTAGGCCTAATTGCTGGCAAAAAAACCCCATCATGCCTCATCTTCCATAACGACAAGCCCACCCACACCATCCTTGCCAAGCTTCAAATCACATCTTTCCATTCCCTCATTAGCATATGTTGACTTTGAACTCCATCCATGAAAAAACTTTGAAAGACAAGCGACGCTAAACATGACTTTGTACTCCAAAAGCTCCATACAGTAAAGAACAAATGAACCACGACCCCGGATTGACCCACAACAGTGCCTTGCAAATGTAACAATTCATGCAGGACAACTCTGGGAGACAAAGCAAGTGTCAGTCTTATTGCTGTTTACATTTTGGATAATGTGTGAATGCCTTGCAGTTAAACAACATTCATTATAGAACAAAAATGGATGTTTATCAAGACACCAATGATTCAGTATAAACTGATATACTAGCAAGTAGAAAGAAACGGACCACGCACATTTGTTGACCTGTCGAAGATGTAGCCTACGGAATCAATTTGACAGTTGTGCAACCTCAAGATTGTCTACAGAATAAATAAATATTTATTGAGATCAACATGTTCTTTTTGTTCTCAATCCTTACCTCATTCAGGTAATATATACTATATATTTTCTATAGTAATGGCACACTTTGTTTAAGAGCTAATTTATATTGAAATCTTTATTTTTTTCTTTATTTTTACTATTTTCTACATTGTAGAATAATAGAGAAGACATCAAAACTATGAAATAACACATATGGAATCATGGAAACTAATCAAAATATATTCTTCAAAGTAGTCACCCTTTGCCTTGATGACAGCTTTGCACACTCAAACAGCTTCACCTGGAATGCTTTTCCAACAGTCTTGAAGGAGATCCCACATAGCTGAGCACTTGTTGGCTGCTTTTCCTTCACACTGTGGTCCAACTCATCCCAAACCATCTCATTTGGGTTGAGGTCAGGTGATTGTGGAGGTCAGGACATATCATGCAGCACTCCATCACTCTCCTTCTTGGTAAAATAGCCCTTACACAGCCTGGAGGTGTGTTGGGTAATTGTCCTGTTGAAAAACAAATGATACTCCCACTAAGCGCAAACCAGATGGGATGCCGTATCGCTGCAGAATTCTGTGGTAGCCATTCTGGTTAAGTGTGCCTTGAATTCTAAATAAATCACAGACAGTGTCACCAGCAAAGCACCCCCACACCATCACACCTCCTCCTCCATGCTTCCGGATTGACTGACCTTCATGTCTTAAAGTAACGATGTACTGTCGTTTCTCTTTGCTTATTTTAGCTGTTCTTGCCATAATATGGACTTGGTCTTTAACCAAATAGGGCTATCTTCTGTAAACCAACCCTACCTTGTCACAACAAAACTGATTGGCTCAAATGCATTAAGAAGGAAAGAAATTCCACAAATTAACACCTGTTAATTGAAATGCATTCCAGTTGACTACCTCATGAAGCTGGTTGAGAGCATGCCAAGAGTGTGCAAAGCTGTCATCAAGGCAAAGGGTGGCTACTTTGAAGAATCGCAAATATAAAATATATTTTGATTTGTTTAACACTTTTTTGGTTAATACACGATTCCATAAGTGTTTTTTTATATAGTTTTGATGTCTTCACTATTGTTCTACAATGTCGAAAATAGTAAAAATAAAGAAAAACCCTGAAATGAGTGTCCAAACTTTAGACAGGTACTGTAGCTGTTGAACCAATGATGTACACTGTATACACAGACAGTGTGGTGAAGAAGGCGCAACAGCACCTCTTCACCTCTTATGAGAGCATCCTGTCAGGCTGCATCACCGCCTGGCATGGAAACTGCCCCGCCAATAACCGCAACACTCTCCAGAGGGTGGTGCGGTCTGCCCAACACATTACTGGGGGCAACCTTCACGCCCTCCTGGACACCTATAACACCCGTTGTCACAGGAAGGCCAAAAATATCATCAAAGACATCAACCACCCGAGCCACTGCCTGTTCACCCCGCTATCATCCAGAAGGCGAGGTCAGTGCAGGTGCATCAAAGCTGGGACCGAGAGACTGAAAAACAGCTTCTATCTCAAGGCCATCAGACTGCTAAACAGCCATCACTAACACACCAGAGGTGACTGCCTATAGACACTGACTAGAAAACACAGGCCACTTTAAGTAATAGAACACTAGCCACTTTAATAATGTATCCGTATCTGCATCACTCATCTCGATGTATAAACTGCACTCTACACTATTCTACGGTATCTTAGTCACTAAAATTGTGTGTACATGTTGCATCACCCACCTCATATGTATATTGTACTTTATACTTTGCCACTGACTGCTAAACAGCCATCACTAGCACATCAGAGACTGCTGCCTATAGACATAGATTAGAAATCACCGGCCACTTTAAGGAAATGAAACACTAATCACTTAAATAATGTTTCCATATCTTGCACTACTCATCTCATATGTTTAAACTGTACGCTATACTATTCTTCTGTATCTCTTATGTGTATACTGTATACTATAAAGCTTACTATGCCACTGTATCTTGGTCCAATGCTGCCACTGTATCTTAGTCCAATGCCGCCCTGACGTATATATATTCTCAATCCATTCCTTACTTAGATTTATGTGTATTTGGGTATTATGAGTAACTGTTAGATACAGTTGAAGTCGAAAGTTTACATACACCTTAGCTAAATACATTTAAACTCAGTTTTTCACAATTCCTGACATTTAATCCTAGTAATAATTCCCTGTCTTAGGTCAGTTAGGATCACCACTTTATTTTAATAATGTGAAATGTCAGAATAGTAGATAGAATTATTTATTTCAGCTTTTATTTGTTTCATCACATTCCCAGGGGGTCAGAAGTTAGTATTTGGTAGCATTGCCTTTAAATTGTTTAACTTGGGTCAAACGTTTCAGGTAGCCTTCCACATGCTTTCCACAATAAGTTGGGTGAATTTTGGCCCATTCCTCCTGACAAAACTGGTGTAACTGAGTCAGGTTTGTAGGCCTCCTTGATCGCAAATGCTTTTTCAGTTCACATAATTTTCCTTCCTCATGATGCCATCTATTTTGTGAAGTGCACCAGACCCTGCTGTAGCAAAGCACCCCCACAACAGGATGCTGCCACCCCCATGCTTCACGGATGGGATGGTTTTCTTCAGCTTGCAAGTCTCCCCCTTTTTCCTCCAAATATAACGATGGTCAAATTATGGCCAAACAGTTCTATTTTTGTTTCATCAGACCAGAGGACATTTCTCCAAAAAGTATGATCTTTGTCCCCATGTGCAGTTGTAAACCGTAGTCTGGCTTTTTTATGGCGGTTTTGGAGCAGTGGCTTCTTCCTTGCTGAGCGGCCTTTCAGGTTATGTCGATATAGGACTCGTTTTACTGTTTATATAGATACTTTTGTAACTGTTTAAACATCTTCGCAAGGTCCTTTGCTGTTGTTCTGGGATTCATTTGCATTTTTTACACCAAAGTACGTTCATCCCTAGGAGACAGAACGTGTCTCCTTCCTGAGCGGTATCACGGCTGCGTGGTCCCATGGTGTTTATACTTGCGTACTATTGTTTGTACAGATGAACGCGGTACCTTCAGGCGTTTGGAAATTGCTCCCAAGGATGAACCAGACTTGTGGAGGTCTACAATATTCTTCCGGAGGTCTGAGACTGATTTCTTTTGGTTTTCCTATGTCGAGCAAAGAGGCACTGAGTTTGAAGGTAGGCCTTGAAATACATCCACAGGACCACCTCCAATTGACTCAAATTATGTCAATTAGCCTATCAGAAGCTTCTAAAGCCATGACATAATTTTCTGGAATTTTCCAAGCTGTTTAAAGGCACAGTCAACTTAGTGTATGTAAACTTCTGACCCACTGGAATTGTGATAAAGTGAATTATAATTGAAATAATCTGTCAATAAACAATTGTTGGAAGAATGACTTGTGTCATGAACAAAGTAGATGTCCTAGCCGACTTGCCAAAACTATAGTTTGTTAACATGAAATCTGTGGAGTGATTGAAAAATGAGTTTAAATGACTTCAACCTAAGTGTATGTAAACCTCCGACTTCAACTGTATTACTTGTTAGATATTACTGCACTGTCGGAGATAGAAACACAAGCATTTCGCTACACCCGCAATAACATCTGTTAACCACGTGTATGTGACCAATAAAATTTGATTTGATTTATTGACGGAGAAAACCGAATATCCAATATAAAACAAATTTTACCTCGGTATAACTCGCACCTTTACTGTTCAATATCAGCCCGCATAATGACGGTCTAACTACTCTTGCGGTTATTATGAAGGTGTTGAGAAACACCAGTGTATGACAATATGACTACGGTAGCATGTTATTGCTTTGTTATTAAACTGAAGCGCCAACTTTAACAGCATCCGATGCCGCCCCCGTGGGAGCACCTGATAGCCCACCGTTACTTGTCCTGATTCACGTATACACAGCGGATCAGATCAAAAACATAACGACTTATCAAACTATTGCAAAATGAACTCATGCATCTATTCTATCCCATTCGCATAAAATGAAAGTTTCAATTAGAAGAACATGCATGTTCGAACTGATCTAAGAATTCGAAAACGCTTACAAAACATATGAAAGACAAAGAATAACCTACTGTACAAAAGCCTACCTTTGTTCAAACTGCGGAGACGAACGTTTATTCGTGCTTTTGTAAGAATGTGATTATTTGTATTTCCATGCAGAGTTCAGATAAGTGGGAAAGATCCATGCCTTCGGACAATACTATGTTTCTTGCGTTCTTACATTCACTCTTTCGTCTCCAACAGACACCTAAATGAAAACGGAGCCCCTCAAGCAGTGACATCATGAGTTTCCATAACAACTTAAACTCCACCCATTTCAAAACATAACTTACCTGTATGACTACCAATATCTCAGATAACACGGTTTTGCTTTCTATTTTAGGTTAAGATATAGGTCAGATATACATCCATAGCCTATACGAAACTATGTTGCAGAAACAGGTAGGCTACGTTTCTCTCTTTCTTTCTCCCTCCCCCCTCCTCCTCCTCCACACACACACACACACACACACACAGCCACTACACCCTGATGGCTTAGTGCCCGGCTCTATTGTTTTGGCTATAAAGCCAGGTGACCACTCCCTTTTGTCTCCTCTGAACCAATGCAAACACAAACAGAGATGCCATGTGAACCAAAGGTCTACTGAGGTTCTACTGATCCTTCCCCCATCCCTTCTCCAGATTTTCCCTAAGGGTGACACAGCAACCAACATTCTTCATTGTCTAAGGACTCTCAGTGTGTCTCAAATGGTACCCTATTTCCTTCATAGTGCACTACTTTTGACCAGGGCTGGCTCTGGTGCCAAAAGTAGTGTACTATATGGGGAATAGGGTGCCATTTGTGACACAAGCTCACTTTAACAATCTTTACACTACACTTAAATCACACTGCGTGTGTAAAGAAAGGATTCTTATGTTGAATCAATGGTTATTTACTGGTTAATATTATTAAGGAATGGCCAACATAAAAGGGAAATAGGGATACTAGTCATTTCTACAACTGAATGCATTCAACTGAAATGTGTCTTCCGTGTTAAACCCAACCCCTCTGAATCAGAGGCGCGGGGGGCTGCCTTAATCGACATCCAATCGACATTAGCTGCCTTGTTCAGGGGCAGAATGACAGATTATTTACCTTGTCAGCTCGGGGTTTCGATCCAGCAACCTTCCCACACTCCGATCCTCCAGGCCACCTGCCGCCCCGTAATAAGTAGCTAGTGGTAGCTAGATTGTGAAATAATGAATGTGAACATGTGAACATCTTAGTCCTGTACTAAAAAGCTATTTAAATTGAGATTTTCCCTTGACAATGGTTCTTAGTCCAAGACTAGCTTTAATTTGTGTCCAGGAAACCGGCCCTGTATGTGTCCAGCTCTAATTCACCTCACTGAAAAGGAGCCTAATGTTTACCACTTCTGCACCAGACAAAATAAAAAAATATATAATCTTGGAGAAACAAATATGTGACAACTTGATTTATGGAATGGATTTGAACCTATGGCAAAACAGGGAGAAATAGTTTTGTAATTGGACTGTCACCTGAACCAAATAAGAAAAATACCAAATTACTTAAGACTACAGGCGCTCTATTTCTGTGATTTTTGTGCCTGTGAACCTCGTATTTAGAAACATAAAAAAACAAATGTTTATTCCCATTTCGTTTCATTTCATTAAAAAACCAAGAATACCCTTCCCTCCTCTCAATGAATGCTGCTTTTTTTTTGTCCTGAAATAAACGTAATCACCAAAGCATTATTAAAAGCAACACACTGAGCAGACATCACCTTTTATCTATGTAGGATATTACATTATTTTAGCCAGCTCCTGTTATTATTTTGGATGTGAGTAAAAACCCCTCCATATAGGCTATATGCCCATCATGGAACAAGAGATGAGATGATCCGGTGACACGTATTTAAGTTATGAGTGCAATGTGTAAAGGCCTATTACAACAATGTTGACTGTCAACACTCCAAATGTATTGAGCAAACATTGGATGTTTTTCTTTTTTACTGTTGCTATTATTCGTTAATGTACCCTATGCTATTTAATAAACTGTATCAATCCACAATGGACTAGGAAGAGAATATTCTGTGCCCCCAGCTGAATTGGAATTCATGAGAATGCAAATACCATCAATAACCTAAAGAACTTGAGACAACGGCATGCAGTATTAAGTCATGAAACGCATTGACTGGCCAGTGAGTGGCCAAGTCATCGTCACAGCTACAACTTTGGCTGGGCCACTCAAGGACATCCAGCAATTTCTTGGCTGTGTGCTTAGGGTCGTTGTCCTGTTGGAAGGTGAACCTTCACCCCAGTCTGAGTTCCTGAGCGCTCTGGAGCAGGTTTTCATTAAGGATCTTTCTGTACTCTGCTCCCTTGATCCTGACTAGTCTCCCAGTCCCTGCCGCTGAAAAACATCCCCACAGCATGATGCTGCCACCACCATGCTTCACCGTTGGGATGTTGCCAGGTTTCCTCCAGACGTGGCGCTTGGCATTCAGGCCAAAGAGTTGAATCTTGGTTTCATCAGACCAGAGAATCTTGTATCTCATGGTCTGAGAGTCTTTAGGTACCTTTTGGCAAACTCCAAGTGGGCTGTCGTGCCATTTCCTGAGGAGTGGCTCCCGTCTGGCCACTCTACCATAAAGGCCTGATTGGTGGAGTGCTGCAGAGATGGTTGTCCTTCTGGAAGGTTCTCCCATCTCCACAGAGGAACTCTAGAGTTCTGTGAGTGACAATCGGGTTCTTGGTCTCCTCCCTGACCAAGGCCCTTCTCCTCCGATTGCTCAGTTTGGCCGGGCGGACAGCTCTAGGAAGAGTCTTGGTGGTTCCAAACTTCTTCCATTTAAGAATGATGGAGGCCACTGTGTTCTTGGGGACCTTCAATGCTGCAGACATTTTTTGGTACCCTTCCCCAGATCTGTGCTTTGACACAATCCTTTCTCGGAGCTCTACGGACAATTCCTTCAACCTCTTGGCTTGGTTTTTGCTCTGACATGTACTGTCAACTGTGGGACCTTATATAGACAGGTGTGTGCCCCTCCAAATCATGTCCAATCAATTGAATCTACCACAGGTGGACTCCAATCAAGTTGTAGAAACATCAAGGATGATCAATGGAAACAGGATGCACCTGAGTTCAATTTCCTGTCTCATAGCAAAGGTTCTGAATACTTCTGTAAATAAGGTATTTCTGTTTTTGGTTTGTCATTATGGGGTATTGTGTGTAGATTGATGAGGATTTGTTTTAATTTAATCCATTTCAGAATAAGTCTGTAATGTAACAAAATGTGGAAAAAGTAAAGGGGTCTGATTACTTTCCAAAGGCACTGTATAGTGCTACTGCCAGTGCTTTGATTTATCATTGCGTTAGGTTTGTTCAAATAGAGCCCCAGGTGTTAAAAGAGTAGTCTCACATTCATTTATGATTTGGATGAAATACGTTGATTAACTAGATAATTCTGCTGCTGACACGTCGTACTGGAGGTACAGTCATCTACTTCATGATTTGTATCAGATTAGAATTAAAGGTGTAAACCACTAGCTAGGTTTCCATCCAATTGCTGACAGATTTTCATGTGACTATTCTTAAATCTGCATAAAGAAAAAAAGCCTATTTTCCCACCAGTGGTGTGTTCCACTAAACAAACCTGTTTTAAAAAAGCAGTGTGTGATGACACAGCGCACATAGAAGGTACTTTTTCACTAAAATGTTCATGTAACGAATAACAATCTGAAGTCCAATGTGTTTCCATCGCATTTTCAACTCTACCAATAGTATTGCCACAAAAACTGTGGCGTTAAATAGCAAATGTGCCTACTCTGGTCCTGGCACTAGCCTCTAGCCAACAGCTTGCAGATACAGTGCAGGCAGGCTACCTACATGATGAGATTATTATTATTATTATTATTATGGATTGGTCAAATGGCACCAAGCATTGATCATCATGTCACCAGAATAAGACCCTCAACATTTATTTGAAAGGAGCATCAAGCTCATCACCGTGAACTTTCACCACCGTCATTTAATCTGTAACCTAATAACTGCATGCTTTCCCGAGTCGTAGTGGGAGGATCACACGTCATTGCGGGACTCCAAGTTTACTTCGATATGATGGTTATTATATCAATATTTCATGATGATATTGTGACATGATGCTTGGGGAGGCCATGTTGTCCACTGTCTCAAGGATAGGAAAGACACCACAATATATCCAAGGTGAAAGGACAGTGAAAGACTAACAGGAAAGGCAGGAGGAGAGGGTGTGCTAGAATAGCAGTGAGATTCAAACCACTAGACCAGCCCGAACCAGTAAGTAAAAAATATGTAATTAAATTGTCCACTGTCACTAACCTGTCCGTCACTAACCTGTTCCCTGAGCCTCTCCTGGTGGCCCATGATGGCAGAGGCATGGTGAGGGTACTTCTGCTTCAGGTGCTCCAAGAAGGCTTCCCTCTTCTTGTCCATGTCTGAGGGCTGCATGGCCAGGATCTCTTGTGAGCTGCGCGCCCCCCCTAACGTGTGCCTTCGGGGGACGGTGCGGCTGCCGTTGCCTTTGGGGTCCTGGGCCCGGCTGGGGGTCCCATTCGGGGGGCCCTGCCTGCTGCTCAGCTGCTCTGAGTCCTCAGGGGAGGTCACCTTCAGGTTGCTTTTGGGTTGCTCTGGAGAGAGAGAGGGGGAAAGGGTGTGGGTCAATATACAGGTACACGATCACTATTTCATTGGTGGGAGGCAGGGTATTTTCTTGCACAAGAAGGGACTTTAGGTGGTGGGTGTGGCAGTGGGTGGGGCAGAGGGCATTTTTACATCTATGGCCTTCCCAAGAATTTACTACACAGGAAAACACAGTGTGTGTGTGTGTGTGTGTGTGTGTGTGTGTGTGTGTGTGTGTGTGTGTGTGTGTGTGTGTGCTTAGGTGCATAGACAAACTTTGAAGGCATACAAATGGCTATAAAACTATAGTCTGAGTCAGAGACCTAACCACAAACACCAGTAGACCAGCCAGACTGGGAAAGATCCAGGCTCCTAACTTAATTACTGCATAATCATAATCACATTTTCCAAACCAAAAGGGAAAGAGATCAGGGGAAATGGAATGGTTGCAGATACACACAGCCTGTAAAAAACATTATCAGGAGACTACTGCATGATCCCACTGTAGCCATTGAAACATTTAGGCTATTATGAAATGGCAGTCTAGACGTAAAAGAATGCATCTACAGACCAGACCTGGGTTCAAATACTATTTGAAATCATGTCAAATGCTTTATCTGGGATTGATTAGGCTTTCCTGGGGCAATGGAACCAATAGAATAGTTTCAAAATGGCAAACCCCACCCATTTGGCACTCCAGGCAGGCTAAAATAAATGCTAAAAGTATTTGAAATATTTGAAATGGTATTTGAACCCAGGTATGCCAGAGATACTGGAGCTAAATCAATAGACCTACTGCCTTTGCTAAAACCTCCACATCTACTGTATCTAAACCATGGACTGGACGATGTGCTCCATTCAAGTTTAAACTGTGCTACTCACAGGGTATTCTCTGCTGTCATTGATCTGTTGTGTAGGTTATTTGACTGATTCTGGTATGTTTACTGTAAAGAATAAGAGTAACTGTACAGACAAAAAAAAAAGGTTTATTAAGGGGTAACAGTGTTTTTCACAGAAGATTCACCCTTGGGTGATACTTTCAAAATGAACCTGAACGGACATGTATTGACATAACCAAGGGAGAGCAGTGATCTTGTTTAGTATGCTCTAACTGAAAAGAGCATCAGTTCTCTACTGAATGATAGTTCCAAAAAAATTGTAGCTTGGTAGGCATTTAAGAAAACCATGAGAGGCACTGTTATGTTACATTCTTAGAAAAAAAGGGTTATTCGGATGTCCCCATAGGAGAACCCCATTTTTGGTTCCATGTAGAACCCTCTGTGTAAAGGGTTCTACATGGAACTCAAAATGGTTCTGCCTGGATCCAAAAAGGGTTCTGCCTTGAACGAAAAAGGGTTCTTCAAAGGGTTCTCCTATGGGGACAGCCGAAGAACCCTTTTAGGTTATATAATTTTCTATACATTTAGCCAAAGTAAAAAACCTTCAAGCTTCATTGTATGAAGTATCATCAAATCATAAAGTGGGATATTGATATTATCCAGGATAGGAAGCATCCTTATAACAATTCAGTACTGCAGACTAGTCTCCATAAGTGTCCCAAATTGCACGCGATTCCCTAGATAGTACACTACCCTGGTTAAAAGTAGTGCACTATAAAGGGTATAGTATGACATTTAGGACGCAGCCCCCACCTCATCACACATTGTTTATTTCAGTGATCGGAACTTCAGATTGAATATGACAAAAATAATATCTGTGATGAAAACATTAAACTGAAGCAGCTGTTCACTTTAAACTCTCCTCACTTTCAAAAGCCTGGGCAAACGTTCAAAATCTGTCTGCAAGAGATAGAATGTTATCCAGAGAATCTGTTTATGTATACAGACGGTTGGGAAATGACATCCTCACAGTGAACAGAAGTCATTGGCTACAGCCATTCGTAACGTCAAAGTCAGTATTTTCAGGAGGAAATGGCATCCCTTTCATTAACATCCTTTAGGATGTTTTGATAACTTCTTCACGGCAGCCATCTTGACTTGGAATAACATCATTCTCTCAACTGTCAACTTTGATATAACATGAACTTACAGGAAAAACAGAAACCGTACGTCTAATGGAAAACAAATATTGAAACTCCATTCAACTCCATTATAACACATGCCCATACTGTATACTGTTAGCTACCCAATACAGTATATCAACATGATATTCAATCTTAAAATACTAAAGAGAGAATAAGAAGCCTTTCCTTCCGTTCTGAACAGTCTATCATCTTGTCATAAATCAATCAGTCTCTTGGGACTGGTCCTAAACACTACAATCAGTCCCTTGGGACAGGGCCTAAACACTACAATCAGTCTCTTGGGACTGGGCCTAAACACTACAATCAGTCCCTTGCGACTGGGCCTAAACACTACAATCAGTCCCTTGGGACTGGGCCTAAACACTACAATCAGTCTCTTGGGACTGGGCCTAAACACTACAATCAGTCTCTTGGGACTGGGCCTAAACACTACAATCAGTCTCTTGGGACTGGGCCTAAACACTACAAATCAATGGGGGAATCATTTTAGCTCAGGCTGGGCAGTGGTTGCGTCCCAAATGGTACCCTACATATATACCCTTTCTAGTGCACTACTTTTGAATACTACTTAACTACTTTTTATAGTGCACTATATAGGATGCTATTTGGGACGCATCCAGTGTGTTTCTGACAGTGAGGGGCTTGCAGTGAGACTTAAAGCTATCCCATGGCGCCGCATGCTGACACATACTCTTTTACCCAGAGCTGCAATTCTTCCAGGCTGTTGGTTCTGCGTAGGGCTGGGGCGTGGAGAACAGGAGAGGAGGAGGAGAGGAAGAGAGGAGCGGTGGAGTGTGAAAACACAGGGAGAGAAGTAATAAAGCAGGTCTGATCTGTTGGCTTGTTTCTCTAGACGGCAGGTACAGCCATAATGTATACCTTTCAAAGGCTAATGGTGAAAAATAAGGGTCTGGCTATGGCTAGGGAGGTTACCTCAGGATTCGTCTCTCTCTAGGTCAAGCACAGTAGAGGAGATTATAAAGCGGGCATTTCAACAGATGGTTTTCACGGCTTCAGTTTAAAGGAGCAATCTGGGATTGGTACATCGACAACATAAAGTGTCAAGGCGTTGTTTGAATCCCAGATTGGCCCTTTAAGTGGAAAAATTGACCTTGATTTTTCAATGAGGAAATTCTTTGAAAGCATTGTAAAGTGGTGCTTGATCAGTTTAATGGGGATGCAAGCAAAACCATTATTTTCCATTTATAGCGTCTTGAGACGGGAGATACTTCAGGCTTTACAATGGGGCCATATCACACAGGCATTGAAAAGACAACATGTTTTGACATTTTGGGAATTCAGGAGAAACTCTTACTCATACCAGCTCTCTCAATAATGTCAACAATCTCCAAGCTGTGGCAGTCATGTGAAAAGCATCCAACAACCGTATACCATTCTTACTGTCTTATGTGTCCTCACTCGCCAAATGAAAGTACATGGGTGTGACTCTAACATGACGTTCACTACGCTTTCTTATCAGTGTTTCTTATCACATGGTGTTTTGGTCTGTAAATCACTGTCACACACTGTGAACAGATATTCACATGGAGATTTCCACCTACACAACTAAAAGTAAACTCTGTCTAGACCAAGACTGAAAAAAAGCTTCTATCTCCAGGCCATCAGACTGTTGAACAGTCATCACTAGCCTGCTACCTGCCCGGTACTCTGCCCTGAACCTTGAGACACATGTATTTAGAGTCATTAAACGCTGGTCTCCTCATATTCTGTTTTTATACTGTTGTTTACTCACTGTGTATATTTATACTGTATTCTCATTCTAATATAACTGCTACTGTACATAACATGTTCTTTTCCAAATGATATCATGTCTGTACACACCACATATGTATATTCTGGTGTCTCACACATGCTCACTCTAATATATCTACATAGATAGTTAGCTAGTGATTTCTTGTTTAGATGTTTTGATTATTTGGCTATTTGTATTGTATTTGCAAGACAATAATTCACTGCACCTGCTATAACACCGGCAAATCTGTGTATGCAACCAATACACTTTGATTCAAAATCAGTTAAGCACTGTGAATAGGTGTAATGTACCTAGGAACATACCAGCAAGCACTGCCACGGGACAGCTAATGAAAGATATCCCGCCAGCCTAACCCCTCCTCTAGCTGAGGGTTTGCAGCATGGCTGACGTACTTACAGGCCTATTTTTAACCCTCAAACAGTTTCTAACTCACTAAGTTACTGTATCTACACAGAATGCTACATAAACTTTAAAATCAGCCAATTCTCTGCAGATTCTCTTTCAGTTTCAGGTTCCTTACCTTCCATAAGACTTGAACATTCTAGAATAGAATAGAATACATCCTCCTCTCCTATCTCTTCAATTCCTCCACTCCCCTCTTCCATTTTATCCCGGGAGTAACAAACTGGAAGTGAGGAAAACGGATCGGGAGAACAACACGGGCAACTGTTGACTTCCAAATAGTTCCAAACTGTTGACTTCCAGACAGGGCTGATATGAAAAAGGGGCTTGAGATCCGTCCAGTTCCAGAACGGTGACCATTAGGGATTTAGAAAACAAATTCTATTCCAGGACACACGACGAACAGCAAGCACCTCTTCTCTGCCTCAGGCCAACTACTCACTGACTGACTGACTGACTGACTGCCTGCCTGACTGACTGCCTGCCTGAGGTTGGGTGTGTGTGCATGGGTATGTTATAGGGAGAGAGTAAACATGTGTGTAAGTTGCCTCCTCTCAAGCTTTCTAAAAGAGGTTACTGACATCGTTCAGTTAGAGACTGGGCTCCAGACCAACAGGTGTATGACACACACACACACAGACACACACACACACACACACACACACACACACACACACACACACACACACACACACACACACACACACAGACACAGACACAGACACACACACACACAGACACACAGACACACACACACACACACACACACACACAGACACACACACACACAGAGACAGACAGACAGACAGACAGACAGACAGACAGACAGACAGACAGACAGACAGACAGACAGACAGACAGACAGACAGACAGACAGACAGACAGACAGACAGACAGAGACACTCACACACACACACACACACACACACACACACACACACACACACACACAGCACTCTGGTCTTTGTCAGTACAGTATGTTTCATGGTGAACTCCTACTAAGCCGTTCCTTCTGATCTGACCTCATAGGAGCCCTAAGAGAGACAGGCTTGTGTCCAAAGTAGTGCACTCTAAAGGGAATAGGATGCCATTTAGAAGCAGCCAGGCATGTGTCGTAACCTACTTCTGGAATATGGCTAGTTTATATTCATCACAAAAGGCTCTTGCTCAGCTGCCATGAAAGTTGTTTTGTAAGTAACATATGCATAACATAACAAAAGCTGACCTGCTCTATCATAAGGGTTATGGAAATGAAAACATAACCATCCCACGAATCTCCATATTTATATTTGTAAATGTGTGACTGTACTGTTGACTTCAAACATATGCCAGACATGTTGGGACTTGTGTGTGTGTGTGTGTGTGTGTCTGTGTGTGCGTGTGTGTATCCGTGTCGCTGTGTGTCGAACAGGAACCCGATCATATAACATTTTGTACTTCCTCCGCAGTTTCAATATCTTTACAGCAAACGTGAAGACATCAATGCACAGTTTGTGGGCCGTGTAATTGAAAGTGGAGGGGTCAGCACATGACCAAACATAGTTGAGTCAGAGGAAATATAATGTCAAACATACGGAGAGAAGTGGAACTCCCACCCACTTACCCCCAGACAGCCATCAAACCATTGAACCAGAATTCCTATAGCCTAGTATAAACATGGCACGACGCTACCCCTGAACCAGTCCGTTTTTTGCTTCTTAAATTCCAAACACTCAACCAACCTGCCTCTCTACTCGTACTCTGAACAAATAGCCATATAAAAAAATTACCCAGCAAGAGGTGGCAAAATATACAGACCAGTTCCCCATAGTATATAATGTACATTGGTACCTACTGTATCACCTAAACCACCCAACCAGTCAGTTTCCGCTACTCAAATTCCAAACAATAAAAACCTGCCTTATAACCCTACACTATACTCACTCAAACAGCCCCTAGTGTGAACACCCAGACAGAAAATGACCATGTACTCTGAGAAAGTCTCGAGAGCTAACGAAAAGTGTTGATATGGAATCTAAAGAATTCCCCATTTGCCAGTGTTAAGTAAACGATAGTCTTGGTCAAAATATGACATGAGACATTTCTGCAGGGTGACACTGTGGGACTTGTTAAAGGTGAGGTCCAGTGCGTTGTTGTCTCCAGTTACTACATGTTAATCTGGTCCCAAATGGCACCATACTCCCTATATGGTGCACTGTTTGACCAACCATTTGGCATGCACACTAAGTCATTTATGGAGGAATGTATCAGGCACTACTCCCACTCTCCTGGTATGACTTCCGCATAAGCACAAAGTGAAACAAAGAGCTGCAACAGCTCTTTATTTAACTAGGCAAGTCAGTTAAGAACAAACTCTTATTTACAATGACAGCCTACACAGGCCAAACTCGGACGACGCTTGGCCAATTGTGCGCCGCCCTATGGGACTCCCAATCATGGCCAGTTGTGATACAGTCTGGATTCAAACCAGGTTGTCTCTAGTGACGCCTCTAGCAGTGATATGCAGTGTGTTAGACCGCTGCTCCACTTGGGAGCTTTACAATCAGCTGCCGCAACAGTCTACAGGCATGTACTCCCTGTTGATATGGGAATAACAATATCCATTCTTCTGTGTTGAAAATGTTCGACGTAAGAGCTGGAAATATCCGACGGGGTCATTTCGAAACCCAATCCGAAGGTATATATGTGGATGTATTTGTGTATACCCTTTGGAAAAGAATTATGTTGAAGACCACCCTCTGATGGACACATGCACGCTAGTGTGCCGACCTAGATGTCATCCATATGGGCCCTTTTTCACCCTTGCCTGTTGCAATAGACTCACTCCCTTAGCACATAAAGGTTCTTTGTGCTCTCAGGATTCGTCTTATTTCAGACCATCTGATTCCTGTCATGTCCTTCACTAGAACTCATTAGCTTCCTCATACCCATAAAAGGTGCTCTGCCAACCCGCCAGGGCTCAGCCACTCTCTGAACAAGATGGGCAGTAGGGTACGGCATTGTTCCAAATGGCACCCTATTCCCTACATAGTGCACCACTTTTATGTGAAAAGTAGTGCACTGTGTAGGGAATAGGGTGCCATTTGGCCGGGTCTAGACTTGACAGTTCATGCAGCTTTTGTATTCTGATCATGGAATTCCGAACACATCGTGTGTCTACACTTCCATATACCGTGTCCACATTGTGTCCGGATTCTCTTTTCCTTACAACCCCAATGCATTCTGCAAACGGTGGAACAGGCTAAATCTAATAATAACACGTTGATGGCAGAACCAACTACTGGAGCTAACTAGCCAGCTAACTTCTGTAGCTAGCATTTATGACGCCAGCAAACACATTCCTCAATGTGATCATCGTATTCTGATAGCAGAAGTCACATGTAAGTGTCAAGTGTAGACAGCCTCAGAGAAACAGACACAGTTTTACATTGAGAGGAAGCTGATTGCTAATCTATCTGATGTTTTCCTGTCAGCTCAGTGAAAAGCCCCCATTAATGCGTTCACAATGCAGCTCGGTCACATTTTTCCCACACAACCTGACACACAGACAGGAAACGTTTGGCGCTCAACGTTTGGCCCATGAGTATTTGTTTCACTTTGCGTGCACAGTTCATGTTCGTGTCGTAAAAAGACTTTCTTATATGTCGACACTTCCAGCTTTTACACACATTAACTAGGACCTATGTGTTCCCCTTGAGTATTTGTACACTCAGAAAAGAAGTTCGTACCAAAACTGGGCAAATAAGTATACTGAACAAAAATAAAACGCAACATGCAACAGTTCATATAAGGAAATCAGTCAAATGAAATAAATTCATTAGGCCCTAATCTATGGATTTCACATGAGTGGGCAGGGGCGCTTCCATGGGAGCCAAGCCCACCCACTGGGGAGCCAGGCCCAGCCAATCAGAATGAGGTTTTCCCCACAGAAGAGCTTTATTACAGACAGAAATACTCCTCAGTTTCATCAGCTGTCCTGGTGGCTGGTCTCAGACGATCCCGCAGGTGAAGAAGCTGGATGTGGAGGTCCTGGGCTGGCGTGGTTACACGTGGCCTGCGGTTGGACGTACTGCCAAATTCTCTAAAATGATATTAGAGGGCTTATGGTAGAGAAATGAACATTCAAATCTCTGGCAATGGCTCTGTTGGACATTCCTGAAGTCAGCATTTTTTTTATTTATTTTACCTTTATTTTACTAGGCAAGTCAGTTAAGAACAAATTCTTATTTTCAATAACAGCCTAGGAACAGTGGGTTAACTGCCTTGTTCAGGGGCAGAACGACAGATTTTTACCTTGTCAGCTCGGGGATTCGATCCAGCAACCTTTCGATTACGGGCCCAACACTCTAACCACTGGGCTACCTGCCGCCAACATGCCAATTGCAAACTCCCTCAAAACTTGAGACATCTGTGGCATTGTGTTGTGTGACAAAACTACACACTTTAGAGTGGCCTTTTATTTTCCCCAGCACAAGGTGCACCTGTGTAATGATCGTGTTGTTTAATCAGCTTCTTGATATGCCACTTCTGTCAGGTGGATGGATTATCTTGGCAAAGGATAAATACTCACTCACAGGGATGTTAACAAATTTGTGGACAAAATTTAAGAGAAATAAGCTTTTGTGCGTATTGAAAATATCTGGGATCTGTTATTTCAGCTCATGAAACATGGGACCAACACTTTACATGTTGCGTATTTATTTTTGTTCAGTATAGTTTCCCCGGAGGCTTTCAGCTTTTTGACATAAGATAAGAAATACTTTATTAATTCCAATACCGTAAACAATTAAATAAAATGTATTCAATTAAACAATTGTATGGCAAACAGCTGAATGTGTAATTTAATTTAAAAATGACAAAATACATTATTTACCATTCATTTCTATTGGGCACAAAATAATCTGAAACACAATGTAAACAAACAGCAAATGCATCCAACATTGTAGAGTCACAAGCTTGATGTAGTCATTGCATGCTGGGAAATACGGGACCAAATACTTCACTTTTTACTACTTTGCCATCCAAAGGCAAACACGAATTTGTAATTTTACTCAACAAACTTTTTCTAATTCAGCTCACTTCGAGCAGAGTTTGTTGAGTAAACAAACGAACACATTAGCTCAAATTCTTGTCCATTTGAAGTCCACTCAACTCACAGAAAAACATTGATTAAGCAATTGGTTGACTTGGCTTTTTTTTTTTTTTTTTTTACAGTACAGGGCGAAACTGGTTTGTCAATCATCATTTCAACATGCATACAATACACAGTCCCGAGAACAATTAACAATAAAGTAGTAAAAACAGATCATAACGGAAAACATATAAATATAAAAATATTTAGTTGGAACCTCGTTAGTAAAGTCTTTCAACTTGTTGCCAACTGTATCCAGTCACAAAGTTATCCAATCATGTGGGAGCTGACCTCTGACCTCTAGTCCTGGACAGACTAATCCCTCCCCTCATCATCTCTGCTCTATTTTGATTTAAGACGGTCCAGTGGTTGGCACCTCCCACAGAGGAACATCCTCTTACCCCTCATGACTCTATGACTGAAGATAAAAACCCTCCTAACTTTGAGACCAAAGATAAAATAAAAACTCCTAACTTTAAGACTGAAGTTAAACAATCACTCCTAACTTTAAAACGGAAGGTAAACAATCACTCCTAACTTTAAGACTATTACAGCACTATTACAACGCTATATGAGGCTATAATGTGTCTACTAAGATACATCTTAAATAATCAATGATGCAATTATCCAGAAATAGTGGGAGGCCAGATTGCTGACATGATGCCTCTATCCCCCCTGACACCTGTCTATATCCCACTTCCTCCCTCCCTCTCTTGCTCTGTCTCCAGTGTGTGTTGGCAACCCAGTGGACAGTCTGTGCTCAGTCTGAATGGAGCCATGGCTGTGCTATCTCCCTCTCATTAGCTGTATAATCCCAAACCTCCACCACATCTCATCTCCTCTCTGACTGCATCTGCAGTCTTCGTTAAAACTTAGCCGAGCCAGAACAGCCCATGGGGGCAGGAGGCCAGGAGCCTCTCCAGCTTGATGTACAAGTACACCCACTGGACAGGAAACTAGTCTGAGACACATATACTGTACCAGTCTCCAAATAGGGTAGCTAGAAACAAAAGCTAATTCATTAGCACATTGGAGGAGTCCAGAATCCCAAAAGTGGATCTACAGTGGCCCCTCAGGTTAAATTCAGCTTTTCACACAACGGCAATTAAGACTATTTTTTCCTGGAGCCAGGTTTGGGGTAAGACAGGCTGTCTCATTGAAGTAGTGGTCATGAATACGCACACGCTCTCTCTCACTCTCTTAATAATACTAGTGATTCATACCATTTTAACAAAGGGCCTGAGTGTCCTACAAGTGTGGGACGCAGACACCCTCAGCCCTTCAGCCAAAACTAAAGCAGGGTTAAAATCAACCCAAGTTGGGTTATTTGGTAACCCGGCGCTGGGTAAATATTGGACGGAACACCAGCTGGGTTATTGGGATTACCCAAATATGGGTCAATTTCATTACTTTCATGCTGGGTCTTCTTTTATGTAATCCATAGGTTTTTTCCCAGGAGGCGTGGCTTATTATATTATCTTATTGGCAACCCGTGAGAGTAGATGTATTTCCTGTTTCACATTTTATGTTCACATACTGCAAATGTAATTTTTCAATAATGTATCTGTTGCATTTTACACAATCTTCAAGAATATTAAGATTATTTATGATAGATAGTTAGATAGGTACTTTATTGATCCCCAAGGGGGTCATGACATGTTATAATAAGTTATACCACCTTATTGCATCCCAACAACAGAATTTACATAGGCTTTTAGGGAACTCATACACTTCAGTCGGCCTCATTGAAGCCTCATTGTTCAACCTTAACATGTGATAACTATACAAGAGAACAGATGAACAGGAATGACATTTACTCTCAAGGGTGGCTAAAAATAACACGCCCCTACTAAACTATGCCTCCAGCATTCTGATCTGACCTGCTGGTTCATATCTCAATAACCAAGCAGCAATAACCCAACCTTAAGAAAGCCCAAACTTAAGAAAACAACCCAAATAAGTGACCCAATGGCTGCAACCCAGCAGTTGGGTCATCCAAACAACCCAGCCTTTTTTTCCTGAGTGTTAGTATTGCAATTTTACATGATGATGCCTGAGTGGGAGAACACCATGCCTGACTGACCAGAGTTTTCTGTCCTCAAGAGCCTTCAATAAACAGACCGAGACATGGCAGCCAATCTGGATAGGCAAGGTGCCAAAAGAAAGGAGCCTGATATGATATGAACCACTGTGGTAGCCAGACTGCGCTCGCGCGTGTGAGAGAGAGAGAGAGAGAGAGAGAGAGAGAGAGAGAGAGAGAGAGAGAGAGAGAGAGAGAGAGAGAGAGAGAGAGAGAGAGAGAGAGAGAGAGAGAGAGAGAGAGAGAGAGAGAGAGACAAAATGGTTGAGAGGGAGTATATACAGTGGGGAGAACAAGTATTTGATACACTTCCGATTTTGCAGGTTTTCCTACTTACAAAGCATGTAGAGGTCTGTAATTTTTATCATAGGTACACTTCAACTGTGAGAGATGGAATCTAAAAAAAATCCAGAAAATCACATTGTATGATTTTTAAATAATTTATTTGCATTTTATTGCATGACATAAGTATTTGATCACCTACCAACCAGTAAGAATTCCGGCTCTCACAGACCTGTTTGTTTTTCTTTAAGAAGCCCTTCTGTTCTCCACTCATTACCTGTATTAACTGCACCTGTTTGAACTCGTTACCTGTATAAAAGACAGCTGTCCACACACTCAATCAAACAGACTCCAACCTCTCCACAATGGCCAAGACCAGAGAGCTGTGTAAGGACATCAGGGATAAAATTGTAGACCTGCACAAGGCTGGGATGGGCTACAGGACAATAGGCAAGCAGCTTGTTGAGAAGGCAACAACTGTTGGTGCAATTATTAGAAAATGGAAGAAGTTCAAGATGACGGTCAATCTCCCTCGGTCTGGGGCACCATGCAAGATCTCACCTCGTGGGGCATCAATGATCATGAGGAAGGTGAGGGATCAGCCCAGAACTACACGGCAGGACCTGGTCAATGACCTGAAGAGAGCTGGGACCACAGTCTCAAAGAAAACCATTAGTAACACACTACGCCGTCATGGATTAAAATCCTGCAGCGCACGCAAGGTCCCCCTGCTCAAGCCAGCGCATGTCCAGGCCCGTCTGAAGTTTGCCAATGACCATCTGGATGATCCAGAGGAGGAATGGGAGAAGGTCATGTGGTCTGATGAGACAAAAATAGAGTTTTTTGGTCTATACTCCACTCGCCGTGTTTGGAGGAAGAAGAAGGATGAGTACAACCCCAAGAACACCATCCCAACCGTGAAGCATGGAGGTGGAAACATCATTCTTTGGGGATGCTTTTCTGCAAAGGGGACAAGACGACTGCACCGTATTGAGGGGAGGATGGATGGGGCCATGTATCGCGAGATCTTGGCCAACAACCTCCTTCCCTCAGTAAGAGCATTGAAGATGGGTCGTGGCTGGGTCTTCCAGCATGACAACGACCCGAATCACACAGCCAGGGCAACTAAGGAGTGGCTCCGTAAGAAGCATCTCAAGGTCCTGGAGTGGCCTAGGCAGTCTCCAGACCTGAACCCAATAGAAAATCTTTGGAGGGAGCTGAAAGTCTGTATTGCCCAGCGACAGCCCCGAAACCTGAAGGATCTGGAGAAGGTCTGTATGGAGGAGTGGGCCAAAATCCCTGCTGCAGTGTTTGCAAACCTGGTCAAGAACTACAGGAAACATATGATCTCTGTAATTGCAAACAAAGGATTCTGTACTAAATATTAAGTTCTGCTTTTCTGATGTATCAAATACTTATGTCATGCAAATAAAATGCAAATGAATTACTTAAAAATCATACAATCTGATTTTCTGGATTTTTGTTTTAGATTCCGTCACTCACAGTTGAAGAGTACCTATGATAAAAATTACAGACTTCTACATGCTTTGTAAGTGGGAAAACCTGCAAAATCGGCAGTGTATCAAATACTTGTTCTCCCCACTGTAACTAACTCTGTAAGTGAAAATAAATATGAACATAAAGCTATAACACCAATGGCCACCATTTGCAAGTGATTTATTTCAACTAAATGAACTATGCATTTTACTTGATTTTATTGCTGCTCTATCTTCAAATGGAATTGCTCATTTTGAGTGGGCAAACACTTGTGTGTGTTTGACTTGAGTGCAAACTCAATATCCTCCCATTAAAACAGGCGGTGAGTTCCAATGAAGTTGCACAAACAAGTTTTATTTCGTCTTTGGCAGCCTCCCTGCTGGCCAATAAGCCTGATCCTCTGTCTTTATGAAAGCAGATCACATTTTAGGCCTGAAAAGACGGTGATTCAGAGTGAAACAAATCACTCCAACAATCACATCTCCACATATCACATTAGTAGATTGGAATTTGTCCTCTCATGCACCACCCAGAACTCCCTCGCTCTCTCTCACTCCCTCCCCACCACCTCCTCCTCCCTTTTTCTGCAATTCAAGTTTGGAGACAAACAGAGAGTCCAAACAACTGTTGTTGTCTCTGTCAGTACTAATAAATGCTCCATGGTGGATTTGGAGCACAGCTAGGTGTCTGTTAATGCCTAGCACCACTGTACATCATCAACACACAGTGTTTGTCTGCTGCACGCTGACACAATCTACTGCTGGGGGTGAAGATCTTGGATCAGCTTCCCCTCTCTAAATCTTAACCTTAACCATTAGTGGGGGAAATGCAAAACTGACCAAATATCTGCATTTAAGGGCATCTTCAGCATATACATATGCACATATGAAGTTGACACATGCTATACAATGTACAATCACTTGCAGAACACATGTCCTACAGCAGGGGGTGCTGTTTGCTATACTCTAATACAGTTGGCACTTGGGAACTATTTTTTACAAGTATGTGGTAAAATGTAACAACTCTTGGTACAAAACTCAAAACAGATCATCAAAAAGGCAAAATCACAGGGTAAGTTTTCCACCAAACCTAATCAGTGTTTCATCTAGAAATACCATTCTTATAAAGTAATTGCCTTTCACAATGCAACGCTCTCAATGCTTTTCATATGACTCTCTTTTCGTTTGTTTAAATACATTTGACCGTCACTTAATCCAACTGCGCTTAATGGTTAATCACTTAACCGTTTGGTAAACCTATCGATTTTAAACCGGCTTGTCTAAAATGTGTGTTTGTAAAGTATAAGCATCTAAATTACACGTATGATACATGATAACCATACATGATGAATACTCTTTATTGCTAATTGATTTCACATAGTGGTAACCACAATTGGTCACCATATAAAATGAGGTGTGTGTGAACACTTCTTCACTTTAATTTCTTTTTCGAAAAGGAGCAGGAAAGACAGGAAGGGAGAGGAAGAAATCAAAGAGCTTGTGGACAAGGAGACCCGTCAGAGAGGTGGACATCAGAGAGAGGGAGGCAGACGGTAGGGAATTGCTGTGTCCAATGAAGTCCGGGCCTATGCCCACCTCTGCCAGATTAGTTCACCCCAATCTGAAAAGCTCAACTGTCAATTCGATCATGAGAATATTTTGCCAAGAAAAGCAGTAAGTCTACAGGAGATGAACTATGCTTCACCATTACACTTACTGTAAATGACATATTGTAACGCATGCAAATTACAGTACAAAACATGTTACAGTATTTTTACAGTATGATCTATTGACCGTATTCTATGTTCTACCATCAGAATTGACAGAAGACCCCATGGTGGTGGCCGTGTGCTGACCGACCAGCAGTGAGCCAAATGCCAAATGCTCAAGATGTGCTTGATGCAAATTAATGTGTGTTTTTTATTTTCATTAATTGAATTTGCGTCGTTGAATTTCTTACATTTTATTACAGTACACCTACGTTGCAATAATAGCTGAAATATAAAATGTTTGTTTTTGCACGAATGATTGTAGAGAATGTCTTCATTGATCACATCATTGATTTCACATTAGATGGAAATGATAGATTTTCTGTCAATTGCCTTGGGTAAAGTAAGTGTATTGCCTAATGTAAATACTGTAATTTACAGTACTGTAAATTAAGGGCAGATTTGAAAACCTTGCACTGTTTTCTATTTGATTAACTGGTAGTTAAATGACTAAATTGAAAAGATATTGTTGTGTTTTGGTGATTAAACCAATGTCCTCATTACATTTCATTATACATTTATTTTTGAAACAATGGTTGTGTGGTGAGAGACGTTTACACGTTTTGTGCTAAGAGTTGTGAAAATAGTACCAAAGCGATTCAAAAATATATATCATCCAATTGAAAAATGGGATCAAATGTTATTATAGAGGTAGAGTGTGTGGGTTTGAGTAATGTGTGTGTGGAGGGTCTGAAAATGGACAAACTCCTCTTTAGTAGAACATCAACTCTCAAGCCTGTTTAACAAACATCACCCATGCCTATGTGCCTATGTGTAAGTCTGAAAACGGTAGCATGTGTGCCTGCTTGTGCATATAATTACCAACAACCTCCCCTTCACTGTAATCCTCTCTGCTCAGCCATGGGTGGACTAACTAAACCCAACCCACCCGCCTGCCTCAGGCCCTCACTAACACCGCCCAGTCCAGACGTCTGATGGTCTCCTTCCCTGCCCACCATCTAACGGACAGGCTCACAGCATCCTGATGGGTGGTGGAGAAGAAGGGCGCCGTCTGAAAGCAGCTGTGTCTGGGAAATCCTGCCAGGAGAGAGAGAGAGAGAGATAGAGAGAGGTGGGGGAGTGCATCTCTCTCTCTCCCCCCTGTCTAAGAGAGTCATTCCTGGGGCTGTGAGTCACTCAGGGCTGGGCCCTGGCCTCCAGACCTCCACTAACACAGCAGCTGCCTCACTGAGTAAGTACTACTGTATATTAAATGGATATTATCCTCTCCTCTGAATGTACTGCTGATACTGAGCAGTATACTGTATATGTACAGTAGATATAAAACAATTGTTGTTCATATTTACAATCCCTTTATCCAAACGGCTTACTCATTTACCTAGGAATTACGTTCCATTTACGCGCTTAACTGTGGCTGGAATTCCCCCATAACTGTCTAAAAAATCAAATAAAAGTTTATTGGTCGGGTACACAGATTTGCAGGTGTTATAGCAGGTGCAGAGAAATGCTTACGCTACAAGCTCCAACAGTGCAGGAGAAAATATATCTTTAAAAAACTATCTAGAAAATTAACCAATTAACAATCCAAAGTAGATATATTAGAAAGTGCATTGTCAGACTCCAGAATCCCTGGTTCGGGAGGCTGAGGTCCTTAATAAAAAACATTTTCAAAATAAAATCCATCAACTGTACTGTATTCCTTGTACCTGCTGATGCTAAGTAATGCTAGCCTATCCCCAGAGAACCCAATCATTTAGTCAGATCTTGGACTCAAAACACCAAGCAGTCCAGAGGTCCACTAAGGCTGAGACAGAAGTATTATGTCAACAATAATAATTATAAAAAGGTTTCCCATAGCAGACTTGTTTGTTCTAGGTGATAACATATCTCTTATATTTTGGCAGGACTCTCTCTCTCTCTCTCTCTCTCTCTCTCTCTCTTCTCTCTCTCTCTCTC